>PVLD010016565.1:0-44574 GCA_004027595.1 Dinomys branickii | reverse complement strand
GCGGCTTTTGGGGCCCTCCGCGCGGCTCACCCGACACGCGCGAAACGTGGGACCGCCGGGCGTCTCCGCCGCTAGCAAGCCGATCTCTGCCGGGAGTCGCCGGGGGGTTGCACCGTCTCGGGGGGGGGCGGGAGGGCCCGAGGCGGCCGCGCTCCCACTGCGCCTGGACCAATCCCCGCTTCTTCCCCGCGGGAATCGTCCCCGGCTCCCAGCGTCTGGGACTTTCCCACGTCTCGCCCCGGCAGCCTGGTCAGCCCTACCACATCTCCCCCGGCATCTCAGAGAAATACGCCCAGTTTAAACTTCCCAGCCGAGGTTCCGGCATTCACGCTCACCAAGTCTGTCTCGAGCTGGTGGTGTTTATTAAGGAGGTTCGCTCCCTTGCTGCTCACCCGGTCGCCATCTTCCCCCAAGATTCTCCTTTGTTAGATTGATTCCAAAGTATTTCATTTTTGATGCTGTTGTGAAAGATATTCTTTTCCTAATTTCTTTCTGACTTTTTTTTTGGTGGACAGGAGTGATGTTTTTTGAGTCATTATTCTGTACCAAGCTACACTTCTGTATTTGTTTATTAAACTACAAGTTTTTTGTGCAGTTTTGGGGGTTGTAGTGAAGCAACTGAAGGCATAAATAAACAATGTTCAACCTATATTGGTGTATCCCACAAACTATATTTCAAAATCAGTGATATTTCTATGACAAAAAGTGAAGAAATTCATGACCACCAGACCAACTCTGAAAAATATTCTAAAGGGAATTTTAAAAGCAGATGAAGAAGACTACAATATCAAGAATTCCAGTAAGAAGAAACTACCAGACGGGCCAAGCAATTGAACAGAGAGGAAATATAGGGAACCAACAACAGGAAAACAATATAAGGATGTCAGTACATATTAGTTATAACTATCAGTGTAAATGCTCTCATTTTGCCATTCAAAAGAAAACAGAGAGCCAAAATAGATAAAGAAGTAAGGCTGAACAATACGCTGTATACAAGAAACACTTAACTCAAAAAGAAGTTCATAGATTAAAAGTCAAAGGATGGAGAACAATACTCCATGCAACAGAAACTCAGAAATAAGGGCAAGCATAACTATTGTATTTGCAGACAATGTGAACTTCATGTAAGACTGATCAAAAGAGACAAGGAAGGTCACTACAAACTTGTTAAGGTAAAACTCCATGAAGAAGAGATAATTATCATAAATACATGTGCTGGTGCACCCAACAGCATAAAATAAATATTAACAGGCATAAAAAAACAAGCAAGAACTAACAGAATTGTAGTGAGAGACCTAAGCACCCCACTATCACAGATCAACTGGACAAAAAATACCAATAAAGGAATATAAGATTTCAACCATATCTGTGAACAAATGGATTTAGTACATGTCTACAGAGTACTCCACTCCATAATATCAGAATACGCATTCTTCTCAGCTGCACATGAGACAGTCTCCAAAACAGACCACGTACTGGACCGCAGAACATGCTTAAGTAAATGCAAAAGAATTGAATTTGCCGCATGCATATTATCAGACCATAGTGCAATTAAATTGGAAATTAAATGGAAAACAAACCACAAAGACTACATAAACACCTGGAAATTAAATAACATCCTCCTGAACGACCAGTGGATCACAGATGAAATTAAAGAAGAAATTAAACAGTATCTGCAATAGAATAATAATGACAATACAACATAGCAGAATTTATGGGATGCAGTGAAAGCAGTCCTAAGAAGGAAATTTGTAGCAATAAGTTCTCCCATCAGTCAGTGAAACAAGTTCAAATAAACAACCTAATATTGAACCTCAAACTTTTAGAAAAAAAAGTCAAATGCAAAGCTCATATCAGGGAGGAAATTAGAAATATCAGAGCAGAGTTAATGTAATTAAGACTGAAAAATAATATAGAGAATGAATGATTGATGAGTTGGCTCTTTCAAAGGTTAAGTAAAATTAATAAACGCTTAGACAACCTCATCAAAAAAGGGAAAGACTCAAATTCATGGAACTAGGAAGAGAAAGGGTAAAATCAAAAGGGATCCTGTGGAAATCCATATCATCAATACCTACTTCAACAATCTGTCCTTTGGTAAGATTGGAAAAACCAAGGAAATGGACAGATGCTTAAATACATATCAACTGTAAAACCTGAATCAAGAAGATAAAAATTACCAATAACTTTATATCAGTCAATACAATTGAAAATGTAATTTAAAACTTAAAGTTCATGTCCTGATTGATTCACTGCTAAATTCTACAAGAAATTTAGAGAAGATCTAATACTATTACTGGAAACAATATTCCTGAAGTCATTCCTGGAAGCAAATATTACCCTGATACCAAAACCAGAGAAGGATTCAACCAAGAAAGACAACTATAGGCCAATTTCCATAATGAACATAGATGCAAAAATCATCAATTAGGTATTGGCAGAGAAAATGCAGCAAATTATCAAGAAGATTATTCACCATGACCAAGTAGGATTCATCCCAGGAGCACAGGGATGATTCAACATACACAGATGAATAAAGTTAATACACTCTATCAACAGAATCAAAGACAAAAATCACACAATCATCTCAATTGAGGTAGAAAATATTTTTGACAAAGTCCAACACCCATTCATGCATAAACCCCTACAGATAATTGGAATAAATGGTCTTTATCTCAGTCTGATAAAAATCTATCTATGAAAAAACCAACAGCCAATATCATCCTAAAAGTTCAAAAACTGAAAGCCTTCACTCTAAAGTCAGGAACAGGAGAAGGATGTCCACTCTAACCACTCCTATCTCATATAGCTCTGGAAACGTTAGAGCAATTAGGTAAGGGAAAAAAATGAAAAGAACAAAGATGGGAAAGAAAAGGTACTTATCATTATTTGCAGAAAGGATTTTATCTTCTTATGGCTGGTGAGTGTATTTAACTATAAATATGAACCGCGTTTTTTTTACCACTCATGAGTTGATACATTCATGGGTTGATTCCAATACCATGCTATTGTGAACAGTGTTGCCATAATCACTGGGGTGTAGATATCTATTCAATATATACTTTCTCACATATATTCAATACTGGGATTCTAGTCATATTTTGATTCTTTTTAAAATTTGAAATAATATTCATACTGCTTTGAACAATGGTTCTAGTAATTTATTCTTCCAAGGAGTGTCTAAGATTTTTCTTCACATACTCATCAACACTTGTTATTTTAGTCTTTTTGATACTGTCCATTCTTATTGGAGCAAGATGATATCTTATTATGGTATGTTTTACATTTTCTGAATGATTAGGGATATTGGATATTTTAAATACCTATGTGTCACATGTATGTCTCCTTTTGAGTAGTCTCTCTAGTGCCTAAATCTGCTTTTACTAATTGTTTTCCTTCCTACTGAGCGGTTTGACTTCATCCTACCATATATTGTGGATATTTGTTTTTTGTTATATGTATGGTTGACAAACAATATATCTTCTACCAGGTAGGTTGTGTCTTCATTTTGTTGATTGCCTTCTTTCCTGAGCACAATATTTCAATATTTTAATTTTAATATAATTCCATTTATCTATTATTGCTTATTTCTTTGTTTCTATGAATTTGGCCATGAACTCTTTGGCCGTTTGAATGTCCTGAATCATTTGTCTTGTTTTCTTCTAGTAGTTTCATAACACTGGATATTAAATGGATGTTTTTGAGTTTTCCATAGAGTCGGAGATAGGAATTTCACTCTAGTTGTGGAAATCTTGTTTTCTCAGCATGACTTCCTGCAATTCCTGTTCCACAGTGCAAGTTCTTAGCAGGTAATGCTTTGGGTAGTGAATGTCTCCCAGAGCTACATGTGCTGAAACCTTGGTCCTTTGCTGCTAGCACTATTGGAAGATCAGAGAAACTTTAAGCAATGGACACTAGTTGGAGAAGAATCACTTGGGGCATACCCTTGAAGGACGTACTTCATATATTTTGTACCCGGCTCATCCTGTGTTCTCATTTCTTCTCCCCTCCCTTCACACTTGCTCACTTGCATATATAGAAACATTCTTACATCCAAGGAGTGAATCCCATTTGCTTCACTTAACTAGGATTGAGGATTTTTGTATATATGTTAATTAAGCATGTTGATTTGTACATTTTTTGTTATAGTTGTACTTTTCTGGATTGGGTATCATTTCTTTAATATGAATATGGAGGAAAACCTAGATTTTCAATTTTTTGATGCAGTGTAAGGAATATTGGTACTGATTCTTCCTTGCATATTTCATCAAATTTAGTGGTGAAGATATCTAGTCCTTTATGATGCAGAGTTTTTATTATTGATCTCAGTACTCACTATCAACGTGCCTCAGTTTTATATTTACTGATGATTAAAATCCGGTAAGGTTTGTTAGTCCAGGAATTTGTATATTTCATCTAGGTCATCATATGCTAAGGTATACAGTTCTCTATGGTCCTTTGTATCTGTGGTGTCAGTTGTAATTTCTTCTTTTTATTCTCTGATTTTGAGTCTTATTTCTCTGTTTCTTAGCCTAAGATTCTGTCAATGTTGTTTATCTTTTTGAAGGAAAAGTCATGCTTCTCTTCTATCTTTTATAATTTTTAGCCTTTATTTAATTTTTGTCTATTGGGTTATTCATTATTTCTTTCTTCTTACTAGATTTGAGTTTGGTTTTTTTCCTTTTTTCTGTAGTTCCTTGAGGTGTGCTTACAGTCTGTTTTCTGAGCTATGTATGATTTTATCACGTAGACTTTTACTGTTACAAACTTCCGTTTTAGTATTACAAAGGTTACTATTAGGTTTCATTGTGCTGTTTCTATTTTCCATATGCTTCAAGGATTCTATAAAGTTGCTGCCTGATTTCTTACTACACCCATTATTCTTATTATTCAGGATTAAGCTGTTCAATTTTTAGGCACCATACATTTCAAAGATTTTATGGCTTTTGATCTTTAGGGGTTTTGCATTGTATTTCTATGATTTCATTTTTTTAATATGTTCACTCTTGTTGTATGTCCTGTTATATGATCTACCTGAGAATTTTCCATGTGTGCTAGCAATAAATACATATCATGTAATAGCTTTATAGAATGTTGTAAAGATGCATTTATGATCATTCGGGCAAATAGTGGCATTTATTTATTTAGTTAGTTATTCATTGTCTTTTTTAGACAGGGTCTCACTATGGAGTACAGGCTGGCCTTGAGCTCACTTTGTAGCCCAGGCTGGTCTCGAACTCACAGTGATCCTACTGCCTCAGCCTCCCAAGTGCTGGGATTACAGGCATGCGCCACCATGCCCGGCAAATAGTGGCATTTAAATTGCATGTTTCTGTTCTCATTTTCTGTTAAAGTTACTTTCTATTAACATTGGGAGCTCTCTCTCCCTTTCGGACTATTACTATTTGTTTTGTAAGTTTGACTGTGCTAGTATTTGGTGCATGTTTGTTTAGAATCATGCTTTCTCTTCTTGCGTTGACCCCTATATGATTATTGAATGACATTTTTTTCTCTCGTATGACTGCTCATCTAGTCTGTCTGACACCACTGAGGCTACTCTCGCTCTTTTCTGAGCTTCATTTATTTTTCTTCTGTGTTTAGAGTTATAATGAGTCCCGTGTAATCAGCATGCAACTGAATCTTGGTTTTTCTTTAAATCTACTCTATCATTCAATATGTTAAAATGAGAGTATCAATATATTTGCATTTAAGAAAACTAGTTTTATGTAAGCTGTTACTATAGCTGTTCTGTTACATGTTGCCCTGGTTTTTTTTTTTTCCTTTTTCTTACATTTTTCCCTCTGTGGTTGTTGTTTAATCTTTGCACTGTGCTTTGATTTCTTAATATAGTTTTTGGTGTACAAATTATAGTTTTTCTCATGGTTACCATGAGGTTTCCAGAAAATATTTTGAATTATAAGCTCTTTTAAAATGACAGCATCTAAACTTTGATCATAAAGACAGGAAAAGAAAAAAAAAGATTAAAAAGTACTACTATTTAAAAAGTACTTAAACGTCTGTACCTATACATATTTTACATAATTGATGCTTCTTACTATATCTTTTTTTATGCTTTTCTTAATGTGTGAATGTGACTATGATGAAAAGGGGAGGCGGACAGCGTATCTGAGAATTGGGAATTGGGAATCTGGGAACTGTTGTTGTGTTTTTGCCCTAAACTGAATTTTGAGGCTCCTGGCAAGTAAAGCAGGGATCTCAACTTGTTATCCATCCAGAACAATTCTGCTTTGATCCTACTTTGGTACCGCACATCTCTAAGGTTTTTTATACATTGACACACTACTACTTTTGGAAACGAAGTCCTCAAGTAATCTTAAGAAAGTATACATGACCTAGTGTGTCTTATTTTTTGCAGAGGAACTATTCCCTAATTGTATCTAAAGGAGGACCAGTTTAATAAAGATGGTAAAATGACTCATGTAAGATACAATGACTCCTCTGAAAGTATGTTACTCATGAAAGTAATATCTTTGATCAGGATTGTATTAAATCTGTATATCAGCTTTGGGAGTATGATCATTTTCACAACATTGATTCTTCCTATCCATAAGCAAGGAACATCTTCCATTTTCTGAAGTCCATTTTGATCTCTTTTCTCAAAGTACTATAATTTTCAATGTGTAGATCTTTTAATTTCTTAAAGGCAAAGAGCAATTGGAGCAACTGGGATGATGGGAAGGAAAAAAGAAGGAATAAAAGAAAGTAAGCGTGTATATATATATATACACACACACACACACAAATACACACACACACACACACACACACACACATAAACACACACAAGGTAGCTAAAATAATTGTACTACTGATTTCTATTACTTCATTGAAAGGAACAGTTAGGACATATTATTGTATCATTTTTACATGCCTATTTCTTATAATCCAAACAACTACTTTGAAGATAATAATGTGCAATATAATATTGTTAATTTTCTACCATCTCGTTTTGAAATTCTGTGTTGCTTTTATTGTTTTATTCTCTCTTTAAAATACGAATAAATGAAAGTAAGATCTTTGCAAAGGCAAAATATTTTCTTTATTAAACTGGTATTGACAATTTTGACAAGTGTCTGCTTTTACAAGTGGAAATCAAGGTGAAAGATTGCTTTGATCAAAATGCATCATAAAACCTCTATATAGTTTATATTTCATAAGTATGTATATTATATGTATATGCACACTTCATATGTGTGCACATGGATTTACAATAAAAATACAAATCAGTGAAATTCCAATTATTTTACTGCTGATAAAATAGTACATATCTTGACATTCTGGCCTGAGTAAAGAGAATATATTTAAATGCAAATGTTTGACACAGTATATAAGGTGTCATAGATACCTATAGCTCCTTATTTGAAATACATTTGAAAGCTGAAGAATGTTTTTTTTTTTTTGTTTGTTTGTTTGTTTGTTTTGGCGGTACTGGGGATTGAACTCAGGACGCTGCGCTTGTGAGGCAGGCGCTTATTCCACTGAGCTATATCCCCAGCTCCTGAAAGCTGAAGAATGGTAGAATGCAGAAAAATATTTTTCTTCAAAATAAGCATTCAAGTTTATAAATGAAGGTTAGAATACTAAAGAAGACAGTCCTGAAAACAGCGACAATTGCATCTAATTTAATTTGTTAGTTGGGAGTAGAGAAATAAATTTTGAGGAAATACAAATGGGGATAAAACAAAGGTAAAATTTACACAGTGTAACATGGTGCAAATTTTACTTTCAAGAAACTAAATGTAAGTATTTAAGTGGTCTTTTCTAGTTACTTTATTTCAAGAATAAAAAGATTATTTATTTTATAATTATTAGTATCTGGAATTTGGAAAAACATATGAAGCTGGATTATTTTTGTCCAGTAACACAGTGTTTTGATAAGTGATGCTTGGGCTTTTGGTTATGTCATTGTTTTCTGACTCTGTCAGAATACTACAAAAATATCTTCTTCATTTATTTCACAACATATCCACATCCATTATAGAAAAAGAAACTTACGGTTCTCAGTCAGTGTTGATTATTTCTTTAAAGTCCAATGAACATTTGGAAAAAATTTTTCTATACATGTTAGCAATATTCTTTGAAGCTTTCAGGACACACCTTAAATAAAAGCTCAACTATAGAGGAAACTTAAACAACAACAACAACAATAATATTAATATAACCACAAATTCTGGATTATTTGAGTTTCTTTTACTATCATTTCTAAAAATTGTTAAATAATTTTAGTATATTTTGTACTAATGTATAAAGTTTAGAAAGAAAATATATTTTATTAACATTTAAATACTACATACTCCTTAACAATTTTATTCAGGTGAAGATTCCATAGATTATAAAAGTTAGTGCAGTTCATTTCAGTTTATAAAAATGAAGTTGTTAAAGTCTACCTGATTTTCCAAAATGATGTAACAGCAAAACTTTGTGTTTCAGTCAATGTTTCTGATCATGTCAGGAGAAAGCTGACTTCTCTGTCGTCAACGCTCTTCTCAAGCACACTTTTCATGCGGTGACTGAGGGCAGAGTTATTGGCTTCTTTTAATTTTATTACCATTTAACAAGTGTATAAAGCACTTCCGTAGAAACTGAATATTTAATTTTAAGTATCATTAAGTTATGGATATGTAGCCACTGGTTTAGTACTTTAAATCTAATTTTCTTCTTTAATTAAGAAGCAAGGTTTCTATGTATTAAGAGCCCTTAATGTTACACTAATGTAGGGGTCAGTGGAGTTAACGCAACTTCCTTGATTAATGGCCTTATAACAGTTTAATTAAAATAAATGAGCAAAAAGTAGAAAAGATAAAATCCTGTATTAGTATATGTGATACGATCAGTTAAACAGGTAAACTTCATGCAAGTTAAAGCATTTATAATGCAAATAACTGATTTCAAAAGAAATTTGACCATCACTCAACAGATTATGTTTGCAAACATATACAACTTCAGTGGATATGAAACACCTAGAATGCACACTTGTGGACAAAAAGTAAAATACAGATTATATCACATGTAACATATTACATATCACATAAAAATCTTGAAGAATATTATGATATAATGTAAAACAGTATGATAAAAAATAGGCACGAAAGGGAAAATAAGCACCATTAAAATAAAATAAAATGCTACAGAGTGACATTATTGGCAGATTCCTAGTAATTTAGGAAATTAACTAAGGCTATGTTGTGTCTGAGGGCATGCAGTAACATTAGTTGAGTTTTAAAGTTGCAATTCTGAAATTATAAAGAATGCTATTATAATTGACTATCAAACTTTTTAATAAAATATTTTCTTCAGATTGCCAAGTATTTTGGATTCGTCTCATAGATTGATTTAAGAATAGGAGATGATATGAGACTTTAAAGGTAAAATGCTCTCCAGAAATAAAGCATAAACCCATGTGTGCCGTCCTCTTTCATCTTTTAGGTAAAAGAAACCCCAGGAGCCCTGCTGAACTGAGATGGAAATACTACCAATAAATACATAACATTAAATTTTCTCTCAGGCAGTGTTATTCTGTGGGATAGACGTGAGAGTGTGGGAGTTCCAATTACACTAATAAATTTCAAACTTACTATATATCTATAAATTCCTTTTAGACCATATTGACCTACAAATTTCAAAGAAAAAGTTTTCTAAGAATTTGTGAATTTTTTAGTGAGCACACACAGAAAAGATTCAGGCACAATTTGTTTTTCATCTCAATAGAAATGAAAAGGATACTTAACAAATATGTGAAGAATTTCATAAGTATTATGAAGACAAAATGACACAAAGTGAGTTCAAGCATAGATTAAACTCGAAATTGTGCCGTTCACCCTTTATGAAGCAGAAATAATTCATTGAGCTTAAGTAGCAAATGTTATGGACAGATGACGGGTAATTGTGTGGTAGTTGTAGGAAAATATGAAGAAATTTTTTCTGTAGGAGAGAGGCTATCAAAGGGACCTATGGTAAGGCATCTGAATACACAGTCTGATGAACAGGTGTAGCTATAGTATAAATACATCTACAAAAGTAAATAAAGATTACAAAGATGGATGCATATTTACAAGGTGAACTTGCACCCCAGAGGAGCAACAATCCTAAATTTGGAAAAGAGCAATGTTAGCTAACCTCCAGAAGACCTACAAGAAATTTTCTGACTTGAGATGTAACCACAATTATGGTTTTTAATGCTATGGTTTCAATATATTTTTTTTTCTTTTGGCAGTACTGGGGATCGCACTCAGGACCCTGCGCTTGCTAGGCAAGCACTTATTCCACTGAGCTATATCCCCAGCCCTCGCTTCAATATTTGTCTCTCTCACTTTCTTTCTTTCTTTCTCTTTCTTTCTTTTCTCCTTTTAATATTTTACTTCTGTTTCATTAATTTTATTGTATGCATCTTAGTTCAATTAACTACAGAATGATACATCATTGCATGCTTCTTATGGAAATGTAGGATGTTTCCAGTTCAGTGTTCTAAATGTTATAATTTTTATACATGCTTTCTGGTGTTTACTACTAGCTAATTCTTAATCATAGGTTAAGTGTATTCTCATCTTTAAGAGTTACTTAACAATTATCCATGTTTTTTTTTTTTTACAATTATCCATGTTGATTGTACAAAATTATATCCATACTAGCAATGTATAAGCAGGTTTTGGTTATTCCACATCTTTGTCTCGTATATATATATATTGTTCAAGCCACTTTTCTGAGTCTGTGTGTTTATTCATAATACATAGAAATTTAAATCATCCTTTCCCAATATGCTGTAAAATTCTCACTTATTAACTGTTTATAGATTATTAGAATATTACTCATTCAAGAAGTTTATGCTTCTACTGATTTTTATAATTTTTTAAAAAAATGTATAGTTTGTGCTATGGCCTGAATATTACCCCTCCACAATTTGAATGTTGAAGTTGTAACTACCAAGGTGATCATATTGGTGGAAGTTTTGGAAGGTAAATGATCATGAAGATGGTGCCATTCTGGAGGGAATTAATACTCATCTGAGAGCAGCTCTGGAGACCTCTTCTGTCTCTTTGTTTGACCCTTTTTTTGCACAGAAGGAGGTCTATGAACCAAAAGGCCAGCATTTCATAAATACCAAATACATTGGTTTTTTGATCTTGAAATTCTAGTTCCTGTGAGTATGAACTATGCAGAATGAAGCTCCATTGCTGTGTAAATAATCTAACCTATATTAATTTGTTATAGAAAGCCAAAGAGATGAGGACAATGTATGTATTCCACGCGTTTTCTCTTTTCGTACCTCAGCTTATGGTGACTTGGATGAGCAGATATTCTTAAACTTAATTTCAGTAATATCCATGCTATCAATTATTTATTTTATCATCAATTTTCCCAGTCTCTTTTAAAAATGTCAGAAGAATATCCTCTTGTGTTTTCTTCTGAAAGCGCCAGGTTTTTATTTTCATACTTGAAACAAATCTTTTGTGTATTGAGAGGCAGATATCAAGGTTCATTCTTTTCCCTGAGGCTATGAAACTTGTTTAATCCTATTTAATTAAAGGCAATATTTTCCCTGGTGCATCCCATAAATAATAAATCAGATAACTAGGTAAAGGCACGTGCTGGATCTGCTTTTATGAATTCTGTTCTCCATCACTTTGATCACTTCCTTTCCTGTGCTAGTTCTATATTGTCTTGATTCATATAACTTTGTATTTAATCTTCAAATCTGATAATATAATTCCTGCACCTCAGTTCACGTTAAAATTTCCTCTATTTTACTTTCCATGTGCTTTTCAAAACTAAAATTGAATTCTGAATTTTGTGGTAATCTGAGTTAATACTTACACAATTTAAATTGATAAATTTTAGTCTTAGAATGTACATGTTGAATAAAATTGATATAATTAGTAAAATATTTAATAGTGTCATGACAAGTGTTATAAAATGATATACTTAACATTTGCTATTGAACAGGACTGTTAGCAATTATTTGCATATTCTGCATACATTTGATTTTCTTCTTTTCTTAATTTTACCTTTAATATTTATGTTGAGATTATAAAAGCCATAAATACAGAACAAAGCAAAACATAGGTAGTAGGAAGAAGGGAGATCTCTTTCAAAGGGATGGAGAGAACAAGGGAGGGAAGAAGAGGGAAATGAGAGAGAAAAAGGGCATTAAAAATAAACTGCAAGAAAATAAATAAAAATAGGGATTTTGCAAATGAGAAAGACACCAGGAGATGAAAGGAACAAGGCAACAAAGATGGAGGATAAAATAAATCACAAGATGTCATGTACATGTGCCACTTCCCACAGGAAATGTGATCATTATGTACCACAAACAATACTCAAAAAAAATTAAAATTCTTAAACACAAAATCAAAGGTAAATAACATTGGGTTTGATAGATTAAAAGATGTTGGATGGGAAACTTTTCTCTAAATCATTTGTAGTATTAAAAACTGCCACAATTCTAATTTTAGATGTATTATATTTCTCATAGAAAGATAATACCACAAGTCCTTTGTAGAGACCCGAACACTAAGAAGAAATGAAAATAAATATTTTTTGTCACCTGATAAACTTAGTAAAGCATGTCTTTAGCTCTAAGTTCATAAATTCCTTTTTGGAAAATCAGCTTGAGAGCAATGAGGAAAGACAAAATCCCTTCTATCTACCCACACGTAGGCAGCAGTTTCAGCCCCAATACATGGAGCTTTAGTCAGTCAGCACAGACGCTCAGCCTTCCAAACAAAAGGCAGATGGAACAGGGTTGCTTCTTAATGTGTTCACTTTTGTAATCTAGCTCCGCCACTTGGAACCTACCAAAAACCTTGTAATTGTTTTCCTTGATTTCCCTGTTAAAATGTCTGTATTGCATAGTCAGTAAAGACTTTTCTGAATCATAAATCAGATCATGCTAGAACTTTGGTCACGACCCTGTGTTGACTTCACAGTTCACTAGAGCCTGCTAGTAGTATCTAAGGTGTGGCTTGGTGTCTAATCCAAGGTCATATGGTTTCTCTTGGGTCACCACATGCTTGCTGTTTTAACCTCTGACTTTTTTAAAAGGTATAAATCTTGGTCTTCCCTCAGCTCCTCTGTGTTTGCTGTCTCCTCTTGGAACACTGTATTTGCACAAGTTGGTGTTTGATTTGCACATATGCTCAGGTGTCCCCGATGTATAGACTGTTCTGATTATCCAACTTAAAACTGCACCATTTGAAATCAAAGTTCCTCTTGTTTGGTCCCTGTACACCTAAAATCTTCTTTGCCTTCTTAGCTCTTCAGGAAGAGCATGGAAGGCCACCGCTGTTCACACTGCCCCTTACTACTTCAGAGACAACTTGTCATATGGTAGATGATGAGAAAGATTCCTTACATGCTTGAATGAATAATGTGCTCGCATTCTGCAGAAGGTCTTAACCCCTGAAAGTTCAAAGACCCAAACCTGCTCTACTTTCCTGGAAAACCACGTTTCTTAAAGCATGAATGAATAATATGGGTTCCTTGCATTTAATCTTCATTAAATTCCTTCCTTCTTTGAAACTAATGCCTTTGGGGAAAAATATGTAAAGGTTCCCTGTATTCAAATCATTTCACATAAAGTTTTAAGTATTATAAAATATATTGAAGATTTAGTCATTTATAAGAGGCTTCATAGTCCGCAAGAGGAGACACTTGTTTAGTGGAGAGAAACGTACAAAGCATTGTTTACCAGCGTATCAGATCCTGAGAGAAAGAGAGAGAGCGGCTCATTCGTGAATGAACACGTTAGGAAAGTCACAGCCTCAGCAACTGTGAGTCAAGGTGACTCCTCAGGGATGAAAAGGACTACATTGGTTATTAAAGGGACTTCTTAAAATAATTTATTATTTCAGAAAGGTTTTTTCTGAAATTCTAAAGTTTTAGCCAACTACAGTACACTCAAGACTTGAAATTCTATTTTCTCACCCATTGCTAAAATTATTAGATTATGTCAAGCAAGACTTGGCAGATTCACAGAAATACTTTCCAATACTAAATACTTTTCAATGCTAAATTACCAGAATCAATACTAAATTACAAATTGCTGATCATTTTGTTTAAGTTCCTGACCAACAAAGTACATAGCAACAATAACATTACCTAAACCATGTGCAGGAAAAATAACATGCATCATCTGGAAGAAAAGGAAATGACTTTCTGAATTATATTTGCTCTTTATTGCAACTGGTGAAGCCTTTCATGTTGCCACAGAAAGAATTTTGTTTGATAAGCATGTAATGTATCTTCCTTGTGAATTCTTTTTTAAAGCAAACACATTTTCTATGACTCATCCAATGCAGATTAAGAAGGCTTATTATCTTCCCAAATGGAGATATTTAAGTCTATATAAAATATCAAATATATGTTCACAAATCACATGTGTTCAGATGAGTAGAACTGATGGGATAATAATATAAACGAAAAGAAACAAAAATTCAGAACGAAGAATCTAGGACGTGTTTCATTGTAGGAACCCTCAACTTCGAGTTTGGCATAAACAATAATCACTCTGAAGAAAATACAATGAATTGGAGAGTGTGGAGTAACTAAACTCTATGATTCTTCACAAGGGTAATGCAGTATTGAACAGAAATGGGGAGGGTACAAAAGGAACTGAGGAGATGGAAAGTTTAAATATATTTACTAACACAGGGTTTTGCTAGAATAATATTGTACAAAAGGTTTTTAATATGCTTCTAATTAGTGAAATGATTTAAGATAGCTAGAAAATATTTCATATACAATGCCCCAAAACATAGGCTCTCATAGACTAAGTTAATACTAAGACTTATGCCAACAACACTTTAATAGTTTGTGGTGATTTTGGAGACTCACTCCCTATTTTCTCATCTTTATAATCTAATAAAAGTTCCCTACCTTATAGGATGTAGTCCTAACTATCATGCACCATCAATTCCAACAACAAAGGGTTTAAATTTAATAGGTGACTCATTTTAATATTTATAATGTAAATGTCAAAGAATCAAATTTTAAATATCAAATATGGCATTTTCTTATATTGATCCTCAACTGGACTATTCTCGTTTCATTTTTTGAAAAAATGTTTTTATTTGTTGTTTCTGTTTCCACTTATATGATTTTATATCTTAGGGTTATAAAGGAAAATCAACCAAAACAAATCAAATCAGTCCTAAATCTAATAATATCAAAATGTTTCCTTATTTGCGAATCTGTGGCTTCTTTTCTCAGGTGATAACAGGCTGAAGTTGGTATCACAGTCTTCCTCACGCACAAAACTTTCTGCTGTGTTTTCGGGGGTTATAAATTCCACTTTGGTGAGGGCAAGCTCTTCTGAAACTACTTTCGTCTTTGGGGCACTCATGTTTCTTCCATTTGGGCTGTCTTTCCTGCCAGTCACTGGTTTTCAGTGACCAATCTGCATAATGTCTTTGTAAGCCCTCAGCCCCCTGCACTGCTCCAGGGACTCCTTATATCCCAGCTTGTGCAAACTCTTTCTCTCATTCATGATTCTCCTTGAAGCTTAGTTCACATTTCTCATTTTGCTACATTATAATTCACTTTGTGCTATGACCTAATATAGATACCTGAATAAAGACTGTATGCTTGACATCTGCTCCTTACCCAGAAATGAATCGGCTAGTTTCATACCGTATGTGCATTTTATAGCTGGAACTTCTCATTAATTCCAGCTTCACCCTAACACAGATCTTTAAAACTCTGTCGCCTAAACTTTCAAACATAACCATTACAATAAAGACAAAGTGCATGTCCTGTTTTGAAGACAGGATTTATAGAAAAGCACATCACCTAAAAATTAAGTTCATGTCATTTAAAAACCAGACCTTAAGCACACTGCCTGAAAATTAAGTTGATGTCTTTTAAAAACCAGACATTTGGCATACAATCTGAACTTCCATTTTTTCTTAAGTAATTGGATATCTGACAATCATTATCTGAGTTATACATTAGAGTAAATTAAATCACTGTTGATAAATCTATTCCAGCACTCTGGGAGGCTGAGACAGAAAGAACTCAAAGATGAGTCCTGGACAACTTAAAGAGACCATGTCTCTCTCCACGGAAAGGGGAGAGGGAATGCAGGGAGCAGGGATGTATTTCAGAGCAAAAGCCCTTTGGTATTTCCACACCTAGTACTATGGAAAGAAACCAATCTGAAAGAAATCTCTTAAATGTGGAAGATCAGAGCTTTCTGAAATGAACACATAAACCTCAATGGGAAGATCTGTGATAAGACAGGGAAAGTATAGCAGAGTAAACATTTTAAAATTTATGACTAAAATTTACATTACAAACAGTGGTGGTCAAATATTTCATTTACTCACAGAGTATTTACAAAACTCAAATTCTCCAGTTCCTGGCAATGATAAACTACTATTTTCCCTAATTAATGCTTCAGACATAAGTGCATCGTCTTCTATTTTGTTTGTTTCCTACTAAGGGGCATTGTAGGTGCTTGTAGATTTGTCATAGTAAAAATGGATGCAATAAACATTTTTAATCGCAGAAAAATGGAGTATTTTATGGTGTCCAAAGTATTTGCAGGAAATTATTTTTATTTCTGTGTATAACTATATTATCTTTAATTAATATACATTTTCTCTTATTTACATTTTTATCTTTTATTGCCTTGGTAATTTTTTTTTTTTTTTTTTTTGCGGTACTGGGGATCGAACTCAGGACCCTGCGCTTGCTAGGCAAGCGCTTATTCCACTGAGCTATATCCCCAGCCCCTGCCTTGGTAATTTAGGGACTTTGAAGAATCATTAAATACATGCCTCTTTTCCCTATTATGTCACAGTGTTAAGGGCATGCTATTTTACACAGATGCAACACAGACACACACTTCTGTGAGTGTGAACACAAACACACATGCACACACACACACACACACACACACACACACACACACACACACACAGGTACAGAAAAGCCCATAAAATATGGCAAATTTTGTGAAATGCTATATGGAAATAAGGCTCTGTACATATTCCTTCTAAAATGCACTTAATACTTTATTAAGTATTTCATTGAATCTTCTTTGGTAATAGTCTATCTAAAAATGTTTAAGTCAGTTTCAGTAAGAGAATCAGACAGTATATTAATAATATTTAGTACAGTACATGGCATTTGCTATTTTATAATTTTGTTTTGTTTTGTTCTTTTTTTTTGAGGCATGGTCTCACTCTGGATCCCACACTGTCCTCCAAATCACAGCAATGCTTCTGCCTCAGCCTCCCACGTGTGCCATTTGTTTGGCTCATTTTATAAATGTTTTAAGAGTTGTATTAATTTTATATTTCTAGGTTTGAAAAGGTCAAGTTTCTAATGTCTAGTCTTTATAAACAAATGGAAAATTACACTAGCCTTCATCTATCTAGCCTGAGCTCTTCTCTTCCTGAACCTTTGCTAGAGGTGAGATAATTATTTTGTATTTATATTTTCTCTTCATGTAATATATTATATGACTATACCCACATATTCCATTTCATCCACTTGAGACAGAAGATATTAACTTTTCCTAATAATTATGCAAAATTAACCCATACAAAATTATATTTCTATTAATCATACATGCACACATGTTCACATTCCACAGTGAATTTATAATATTTCCTATACCTAGCGAAACAATCCATCTCCATTCCCAATCAATAGAGGGCTCCTTTGGTCATTTGGGATAGAAATCGTGAATCAACAACATGTAGCACTCGCGACAGTTCTACACTGAGTGCCAATGATCCTCACCTTTCTGGGGCTTTGTACCTAAAACCCGCAGATCAGCGCATAAACCTTGTTTGCTCCTCAGCAGTGCAGGCTGACTCTTGGCTGCTATAGAGTGGTCTTCTCAACAATTTGAACAGAGTTGGTGTTGCAGCAAAGGGTCTGGCATCAGTGTGATCCCTGCTGAAAGAGTCCAATGAATGTAAGAGTAATCCTGCTTATATAGCATCAGCTCTGTGATTAGACCAAATTCAAACTTGCTGATTGGTGCAGATTTGAGCCCGTTGTTTGGGCCAATGAGGTCTACTCATTCAAGCTTATTGAATGACCCAACTTCAATTCTGCTGCTTGGCTCATACTAAAGTCTGCTTTAGTTTGGGTTAGACATGTCCCAGGTCCTGTGCAGGGCAACCAGGACAGCTGCAGCTCTCATTGCAACAGCTCAGGGGAACACCTGGGTTTCTGAGTGCTAGGTTGACAGATGCTTGTGTGTCTGCCGGAGGACCAGGGCTGAATTAGGCCTTCTGTAATTCCAGGAAGGTTATCATTGCTAACCACACTTACTGCAATTTGGGAGCTTGGGAATGTTAATTGGGTTCCTGGATCCCTGCCTGATCTTTGACACATTTGTGTGCTTTCTTTGCATAGCAGCACTTGGAGCTGGGGATGGACACCCTGGCTGTGACTGAGCTGCGCCTTCTGTCACTGCAACCTGGAATTGAAGTCATCTCAGGGATGCTGGGAGGACGTTGAGGTAACATGTTTAGTGGAGTAAGGATAAGTGAAGGGTCATGAGAGGGACAGACAGGACCGCCATCCACTGAGCCTTACCCCTTCAGTCTTTCCTGGGTAAAGGGAAGAGTCAGGCCATTTCTTCACGTCTCAGATTTATCCAATACTCCTAATCATTTTTTCCTTCATCCAGATGTCACTAGGTAGTGTAGGGGGTCTTGCTTTAGTAGAAGTAAGAATTAAGAGTAAAGCATAAATTCATGAGAAAAGCTCTGATTAAAAGCTTAGAAGGAAGGACTCCAGCCTAAGTAACCAGAGGAATAGGAGTTTGGATATGCCATACTTCAAAGGTGATGGCCAGCTTTCAAGGATTAGCTGGTGGCCTGGCAATCCTGGTGTCATTGCTCTGGATTCCTCATGCCTGAGGGATCCCTATATTACCAGGACATGTGCCTCTTTCTGGGGCTTTGTTAGTCAAAGGGATCCAACTTTCCTACAGTCAAGGTGATCACAGGTTTAGGACAATGGCTGGCTGTCTCATGAGCCTGTTATTGTTGTGTGATTAGTCCTGAAAAGGGATGAGGTCATACAAATTCAGAGCTGTTCATTTCAATCTGGCAAGTTCCAAGGAAGACACTCCCAATCTAAGAAGTAAAAGATGTATTGAATGAAAACTATAGTACTCTGTAAAAAAGAGATTGAAGAGGATTTCAGTAAATGGAAAAATATCCTTGCTCATGGATCAGAAGAAACAACATTGTGAAAATGGACATATTGCCAAAATTGTTGTGCAGATTCAATGCAATTCCCATTAAAATACCATTAGTATACCTCACAGATCTAGAGAAAACATTCCTAAAAGTCACCTGGAAGCAGAAGAGACCCAGAATAGCAAAAGTAATCCTGGGCAACAAAGACAAGTCAGGTGGAATCACAATTCATGACCTGAAATTATACTACAAAGCTACTGTAATAAAATCAACATGGCACTGGCCAAAAAACAGACCTGAGGATCAGTGGAACAGACACTCCCTAAATGATCTACATACTTCTGCACAGTGCTAAAAAGTGATTTTGACCCAAGCTTTAGAGTAACCAAGAATACAAAACACAGGTCAAGCTTTGTTCTGCTTTTAGTTATCTATTGGGCATCTGTAAGTCCCAGGGAAGAGTTATAGTTCATAGCAAAAACAGCTTTAAGCCTGTAGTTGTCCCAAGAAAAAATACAAATTATACTTTTAATGGGTAAAGCTCCAGGATTCTACCTGTTCCTATCCCTCTGTAATGAGAGCATGAGAATATGCTACATTGCTTGGCTCCGTAAAACCTGTAAAATGCATGCCAAATAAAATATCTGTTTTAATCTGTGCAAAAACAGAGCTAAAACATAGTTCCCATTAGATTCTATGAAGTTTATCACATGTGCTGATGTGATTCTTCACCAGGTCAACAGATGTCTGGTTTGAAACTGTGTTCAAAATATTATCACAAACCCAACACATATACTTAACTTCAAAATTTCAGCGTTATTTGCAAATCTGAAACTTTTTGCTTGTGTTACACTGTTCTTTGTTGTATTATGATTTTACACGCATTCTTCTGTATATTTTACTGTGTCTTGATTTTAAAGACAAATGAAAATTTAAAAGAAAATGCATAATTCTTCTTAAAGAAAATAAGGGAATTGAATTCTGTACTCTGTCTTCTTTCCATAACACCCACTTCAGGAAACTTGCAGATGATAAGTACTTTGCAATATCTAATTTTTAGAGTTTTTATTAGTACATGTTTGAAGTACATAATGATTACATTTACCATGGGGCCTTGATACATGGGTGTAACATATTTTCTTGGTTACTTTGTGGTTTCTGTGACTGATTCTTACAATGTCATCTATGTTTCAGCATGTGCTTCACTTATTGTTGAATGATCCACTATATGGATATAACAAATATATCAGTCAGGATTTACTAGAGAAACAGATGTAGCATGAGATATACAAATGCACAAGAAATTACAAGTTTGGCTTACAGTGGTGAGCCAGAGTTGAACGAGGAAGCGTGCAGAGGGTGTCTGCACCCTGGAGATTGAGGAACTCAGCCCAAGGTCTGGAGCACACTCCAGTGTCCATGCAAGTTGGTATCAGGAGGTTGATGGGTCTCTGAAGGAGTATTGAAGAATCTACGATGAAGGCCAAAGAGCTTACACTACAAGGCTGAGGAGCTCCAGGCAGAAGCTGAGGAGCTCCAGGCAGAAGCTGAACAATGTACACCAGAAGCCAAGAGACAACCACCAAGCTGAGCAAAGACTGGAGGTCCTTCCAAGAAGCAGCAATCAGTCCTTTCTCATTTCCTTGTTACTAGATGCAGCCTACCTGCCCAGGGGAGGGGGCCCTTTAAACCCACACCATTGCACCCTCCTCTTGCACAGTTTCAGGATGAATACAAAGTAAAGACCCTGGCTCCCTGCTGAGTCACATAGTGAACTTTCCAAACTTCTCAAATTGACCCAATGAGCAACCTCCTAGAGCAGGAAGGGCGTGTCCTTTTCACCCCACTATGCAGACCTGCTGAGTCACTTAGTTGAGCTTCCAGACAACTCAAGTTGACAGAATGTATCAACTGTAACACGCATCTTAACTCCTCTAATGCACTTGGCCTTTCCTCCCTCCCTTCTCTTCCCATGTCTTGTCCCCTTCTCACTTCCGAAAGATTTACCTATGTGTTTCCTAGTATCTATATTTATTTTATATATATATATATATATATTTGTATACCCATTTGAAAATTAGTTTGGGCTTCTTGTCAGCTTAATGCTTCAGGTATCCTTTTCAAGAGCTCAGAAAGCGTCCCTTTCAATTGCATACAGCACCAGGTAGCACCCCTACCTCTCATTTTCTGTGGGAAGATGGCCTTTAATATGGACAGGCTCCTCCAAGTGACAAGCCTAACTTTGTTTTAAAGATACAAATCTGTTCATCTCCTCAATAAAGTCAGTTGGCTTGCATACCTGGTCACTTTAGGTGCCGTGCGCATCTGGAATGCATGTGGTATTAGTGTGAAAAAGATTCTATCATGTCTTTATGCTGGGGAGCTAGTTATTGTTTATTTGGAAAATATGTAAGCAATATGTTGTGTGCAGTAAGGAAGAGAATTCTTCCCATCCTTGTAACTCATTTGCACATTATCCATTTTGCGAATCACATTCTAGTTTAATGCTTGTTCAATATTTAAAAAATCATTCTCTATTACATTTGGGGAGTTGTTTTATTTAGGGGTGTTGCTAGAATTTTTACTTTCAAGTATATTCTTTCAAAAAACACATTTTATCAAGTACTATTTAGATCAACCTAACAATAATACAGTACATGCATAAATATTTCAACATGTGAGAGAAAGCTAAAGCATATGCTAGAATTTTATCATAAAATTTAGTAGAGATTATCTCATTTATTTACTGATAAAATCATTTGTATGCATATTCACTGAATAAATAAAATGGATTTATCATTTGTCTACTATGTGTAAAATTCTCTACACTGGGTATGTATGTGAAGCAGTAATAAAACACAGATCCTATCATAAACTATCTCAGCATCTTTTGAGATTTATTTTCTTCTAAGGCAGTAAGTCATTAGCTATAGTGAGTAAAATAAGCCCTGTGACTCCACCTACTTTATAAAATGTCAAAAGGTGATAACTCTTTTAGCTCATAACCATCCTGGGTTAGTGGTTATTTTACTACTGAAATGGTGCTATTCATCATGAATAAATTTTAATAATAATACTACAGACAAATATGACATTTATAAAAGATTATTTTATATTACTAAAATAACTCACCTTTTGAAAATTTCAAATGAGCAAGTGAACATTCTACTTGAGGTGATGGGCTTTAATATTTGAACCATGTTCATAAAATATTGGACACTTCATTATCAGTAAATTATTATCCTGCTGATTTGCATGGCCATGAAAAGTTCCATCAAAATTCAGTTAAAAAATAAAACTTCTGAAAAAAATCTTCAAATATTATGACTAAAAATGTTTTATTGTAAAATGTGAAAAATACAGTAAGACAAGTGAATATATATGTTCTCATGGATTAGAATGAAATATAAGGAATTTTATTCACAAAAAATGACTCCTTTCAAATATCTAATCACTCCTGTCACCATTGTGACACTGGAGAGTCAAATTATTTCTAACAGTTAAATTACAACTGTTTACAGAAGAATGTAGGAAATATATTCCTTGGTATAATTTAATTAAAATAATATAAAGAGTTTGACAAAAAGGTCCATATTAGTAGATTTTAAAAACACAAAATAAATATCTCAGTACTGCAATTGAACCCGGAGCTTTACACCTGTTGGTTGCAAATTCTACTAGTAAGCAGCACCTCCAAATTTTTTTAAAAAGATATTTGGAGACAACACCTAAATAAATTTCCCGAGTGGCTTCACACTTGCAATCCTTTTACCTGTTACCCCCGCCGATAGCTGAATTGCAGGCATAAGCCACCTTGTCTGAAAACAGGCATAAATTAGTACTGTTCAGCTAATATTTATCTTTCAAAGAGACAAAGTAGCTATGGTAATAAGTGCTTTTTCATCATTGCAGAAATCGTGAGGAATTATACTGTCAAATTAAACTATCATACACTACTGCATTCAGTTTATTAGTAGTAGACTATAAACTCAGTTTTAGAACTAAACTGTCAGACAAAACTGCCATTTGGAGAGCATGTTAAATTTCTTGCAATTCAAACAGCACTTAGAATACAGAAATTTAAGATTACTTTAAGAATAGATTATTTTAAGAATACTTTTGCATTAAAAGTATGTTTATAGACTAGGGATTATCATCTTTTTGGTTATATTTATTCTGTAATCAAAATTCTAGACGCACAGTCTGGTCTTTTTAGAATAAAATAAAATACGAAATTTTGACAGATGAACTTCTTACATTTGTATTCATTTGTATTGTAGATGTTATTTGTGAAGCTACCATTGCCAACAAGTGAGAAGTTGAAGTTTACATTACATTAATATGATGATAGAAATTTGTGCAAAACTTACCTATTTACTTTGAAATGAATGAGGTTATGTTACACTAAATTTAGTGTATAATAGCACCCATGCAGCTGCACAGCAGGGAATTATCGAGTGTTTATTTTCATGGACTTTATTTTTAAAGCAATTCACAGCAATGAAAGAAGAAGCAGGACATTCACTATTTTTTAACTGAAGTAGTTTATACCGCCTTGCCTCAATGCATTCTGGGAATAGAAATAAATCACACGGAAGTTGAAGCACTGTTCAAGTGTTCAGCTCTATGGTCTGCAAAAAATATTTATGATTTTATAGCTACTTAAAAACATCCTTGAAAGATAGTAAAACCACCTTAAATGTAAGTAATATAGTGAATTATTTTTCAGTGAGTAAATGAACAGTATTAAGAGTTTTTCCAGAAGCATTCTTTTTTAACAGGGGAGAAAAGGTAAAGAAAATGGAAACATAAAGGAATTACTGTAATTGGGAGAATGTGGGGCAAATAAATTGATATAAATTTGCAACGAAGACATGTCTTGCTCTATAAATGTGTCTGTGGGCCTATTTTTTTCTATTAAGAAGTATTTTTTCTGTCATTTAGAGGTAGCTGGTTTGCTCATAACCTGTTGTATCTCAATTTCTCTGTCTCACCAGCGATTTGAGTTTTGTCTTCAGTTTTAGCTTAATTAAGCATTTTCCCCTGTGTAGTACCTCAGGTGTATTACTATTTATGTCAGATTTTTATTCCCAGCAATTTTGTGGGAAAATACACTGTTATACTTAAGAAATATTGACTTTTAAAAATATACCAGTGTTACCTTTACTTTTCCATAATTTTATTCAAATATTGACAAATAAAAAGTGTAAATAGGTAAAATGGGCAATGTGTTATCTAAATTTGGAGTACTTCACTTTTTTTTTTTGGGTACCAGGGATCAAACTCAGGAGCTTGTGCTCGCCGGGTAGGCACTTGTGCCCCTGAGCTATATCCCCAGACCCTAATTTAAGTTTGGATGCACTGTGGAAAGCATTTGGCTGATCCTTCCTGTTCCATATCCTCGAGACTTTTCAGTCTCTGTTCCTGATGCAGCAGACATGTCTGGAAGCTCACTCCTCAAACAGGAATGCACAGTCTCGAAATATGGAGGAATTTCTACCCAGAGAGATAATTTTGTGCCATTAAGAAAAGGTAATTTTTTATCAATATTTTTCCTATTAATCCTTCAGGATCCCATATAGAAAAACAGTTAACTGAATAGTTCACTGTTATTAAATTTTATTTTGTTATTAGTGCATGTTCGCTGTACATGGTTATACTCCTCTTGGGGCGTGAGTTATGTATATAGTACATTAGTTTTTCATCTCCCAGTACCCACTTCTCCCCTTCCTCTACTCCTTAGTCCCTTTTGCAAAATATTTGTCTTCCTGTTTTATATTATTTATCACTTAATTTTCTCTTTAATTTATTTACAACTTGGTTTTCTCATATTAAAAACCATGTGATGTTTCAGCTTGTGTGTCTAATGTATGTAATTTGCTATTATGGTCTCAATGTGCGGCCATTTTCTTGCAAACGACTTGTTCATTCGTTTTTTGTGACAGAAAGGTACTCCACCGTTTACAAATGTCATACTTTCTTTCTTCATTCAACTGTTGATAGACATACAGCCCTCTCCTAAGATTTAGTTATTATGAATTGTGTTGCTATAAACATGGGTATGTATGTGTCACTGCGTTGTGAAGTCTTTAACACTTCAGGGGAAGAAACATAAGTGGGAATAACTGGGTCAAATGGAATTTCTGTTTTCAGTTTTTGAGGAATCTTCATATTGAATTCCATAGTTGTTGTCCTCGTTTACATTCTCAACAACAAAGGCACGAATATGGAAGTATTTCTTTCTGTCCACAGCTTCATCAGTATTTGTATTCAATTTCTTAATAGTCATTCTTTCTGGAACAAAATCATATTTAAGACTATTTGTATTTCTCTAACAGTTCAGAGAGGTTAAACATTATTTTTCATGTATTTATTTGGCATTTGTACTTCTTGTGAGAAGTGCAATTATTTATTGGCCTTTATTTTGGAGATCTAATTACCTGTTTTGCATTCTTTATGTATTCTAGATATTAGTCCTCTGTCCAAGGTGTAGCAGGCAAAATGTATTCTCATTCTGTAGGTTGTCTCTTCTCTCTGTTGTTTGATTCTTTTGCTGTGCAGAGCTTTTCAATTTGAGATGGTCTTCTTTACTATTTCTTCATGTTTTGCTGTATGGATTTGGAGTTCCACTCAGAAAGTCCTTGTCTATACCTATGCTTGCACCAGATTTTCTTATTATATATCTTTCCTCAGATTTACACCATGAAGGATCAAGTAACTTTAATCTCAGGGATGCAATACTATTCAACATTTACAAATCAATGAACGTAATACACCATATAAATGAGAACAAGATTAAAAATGCATAATCATCTCCATAGATCTAGAAAAACCTTTGACAAAATCCCAAATCTGAGGTTAATAAAAACCATAAAGAAAATACTCATAAAAGGACCTTATCTCACGCTGATAAATGCCGTTTATGATGAACGTATTGCAGACATCATGTTAAGTGGAAAGCTTTCCCTTTCTCCTTTTTAATGTACTATATTGAGTACATTGACTCTACTGTCAATGTAGTACTTTAAAAAGGAGAAATAGAAGGATTTCCATTTAATATGATGGAAATATAGTACTTTAAAATATTTCCCAATATAGTACTAAAAAAAGAGATTGAATAGGACACCAGGAAAGGGAGAGCTATCCTGTTCTTTGATAAGAAGAAAATATTTTGTGAGAATGTCTATATTTCCACAATTGATATACACATGTAATGTAATCATGATGAACAAACCAGTAGCATTCCTCACAAAGGACTAAGTGAAGGTCACTAATGTCAATATGGGACTATCTGGACATATCACTATATACATAGTATTATAGTATATTGATTTTCGTGTCACTATAGTACTTCAAAACATAGGCACAGCAATCTAGAAAGAGGAAAGAATGAAAGATATATCCACAGGAAAGAAAATGCCAAATTATCATTACTGCAGTTGACATGGTACTTTACATAGAAATACTAAAATTTTCACCAAAAGTTTCCTACAGTTAATAATAAAATTCATCAATGTGGCAGGATACAAATCACTCAACAATCAATAGTGCTTCTGTACACCAACAATGGACACACTGAGAAAGAAATTAGAAAATCAACACCATTTATAATAGTGTCAAGAAAAATTATATATGTAGGACTTAACCTAAGTAATGTAGTGAAAAGACCTTTACCATGAAAGCTACAGTCTTCTGAAAAAGGAGAATGAAGAGGACATCAGAAAAAGGAGAACTGTCCCTTCTTCTCGATAGGAAAAAATTATCTTGTGAGAATGTCTATATGTCCAAAATTGTTGTATAGATTTAGTGTAATCATGATGCACAGATGAACAGCATTCCTCCTAAAACTGGAGAACATAATTCTAAAAGTCACATGGAAACAGAAGAACTCCAGAATCACATGAAAGAATCCTTGGCAAAAAAAGCAAAGGGGAGGGATCACAGTCCTGGATTTGAAATTATATTACAAAACTATAATGATAAAGACAACATGGCACAGAAACAGACAATAGATCAGTAGGACAGAATAGAAGGCACAATATGTGCACCCATGTTTATAGCAGCACAATTTGTAATAGCTAAAATGTGGAAGCAACCCAAGTGTCCATCCACAGAAGACTGGATTAAGAAATTGTGGCATTTTTATATAATGGAATATTATTCAGCTATAAAGAAAGACAGTTTTGGGGACTTTGTAGGCAAGTGGTCAAAACTGGAGTCCATACTCATAAGTGAAATAAATCAGCGATACATGTGCAGGCAATGTATTGTATCACTGGTGTAAGAACACGAGCGTGGGAATATAAACTAAGAGACATGAAGGAAATCTGTTCAAAAACAAAGAACAGACGGGACGAAGGAAAGGAGAAAAGAAAGAGACAGAAATGTATGTATGTATATATGAATATACATATATGCAGGAGGGCTAACATGGTTCTACTATTGTATTATATCACTTAATGCTAAGAAATAATTGATGACGGTTTATTTGATCAATATTGTTTGTCTGTATGTGTTATCCTGAACACACACTTCGAAGATATCAATATGCAAAGCAGCAACTATTGGTGGTTTTTTTTTGTTGTTGTTGTTGTTGTTTGCCTGATTTGGTTTCTGTCTTTGGATTCTTGGTTTTTGTGTTTTTCTGTTGTTGAGAGGATTAATTGTCTGACCAATTTTGCATGTCTGTATATGGGGTCATATATCGAAGATATCAATGGATAAAGCAATAACCACTGTTGAGATCATGTCACCTTGTCTATAGATCAGTTGTGATTGTACTATTTTTTATGCTAATTGGTGTCTGTTTGTTAATATGTTTTTGTACTTTTATTAAAAAAAAAAAAGAATAGAAGGCACAGGAGCAACGAGAACACATTCAACTTTCTGATGTTTTATGAAGGGTCCAAACACATATTCTGGGGAAAGATGGCCTCTTTAGCAAATGGTAATGGGAATACTAGCTACTCATACACAGAAGACTGAATCTAGATACCTCTCCCTCATCATGTTCTAAAGCAAAGTCAAGATGGATCAAAGATCTAAATATCAAAACAAAAACTTTAATTTTATTGTATCTTCATCCTGACCCATGCTGTCTGGTCCTTGCTTTTTGTATATTGATATTTATGTCTAAAAATTCTAAAGACCTTTCAGTTCTGTCTGAAGCTCCTCTTTGACAGTGGTAGCTTGGGAGGACAAACAGACTGAAGGATTATCAACTACGAAATTTAGTTTTTCTGCACCATTTAATAGAAATGCTTTCTCAGAAAGTATTGCAATGTTAAGTAATTTTTGTACATATTTGTGTTTCACAGTTTCATTGTAAATCAGAGAATTTTCCAGATTGTTTTGTGTGATTTTATAGAGTATTAATTTGATTCCCTTATTTAAAATTTATTTAGAGAATACAGATTATTAACAATTTTAAAGAAACTTTCTTTTCTTAAAATTAAATATAGTTATCAATAACAAAGTCCTATTAAGAATGATGCTCATTAAATAAGTTCTTCAGATTTTAAAGCTACTTTTTAAAATAATCCTAATTTTATGTAATGTTTCTTAATATTGGGCTAAAAACATCAAAGTTTGACAAATACAGTGAGAATAAAGAGAATGCTTTGAGTAAATTACAGTCTATTATTCACATATTTTTAAAAATTTAGTTTCTCCGGGAAATTAACCTTCAACTTGATGTTTTCCAGGCTGGCCTCAAGCTCATGGCCCTTCTGTCTTCATCTCCCAAATGCTGTGCTTAAAAGCTTTTTCTAACAATCCTTCTCAGTGAGTTTTTCAATTAATGCTAAAACTAATGCTCACTGATCTTTGAAAATATAATGTATTCTTGATAGTTTATACCTGTTACTTCATTGTGTGTTACTACTTTATCTGAATAAATATTCTTGCCATCCTATCTTGTTGCCCTAAAAAGTTTTGTTTGCATTAGTTACCACTGTCTGACAGTTCAGTATACCTCCATGAGTTAATTTACTGTCCATTTCCTGTACTAGAATGTAAAAACGGTAAACATGGTGAGATCTTGTATGTATGATGAATGTACAACGCCTCTATGTGCTACATTTGCAAGTTCTAGAACAATGCGTGTCAAATGGGTGGCACTAAATCTGTGTTGGTTATTTGAAAGAGTGGATGTAATAATTTCCACAAGAATGTTGAAAAGGCAGGGTCAGAACTCTCTATTTCTCATGAACCTTTGATATTCTGGGCAGTTCAACTTATTGTATAAATCCATTCTGCTTTTCAAAGCTATTGCACAATGTGAAACTATGTCTAATATGGTCTAACATAAAATCTGTGCATATTTACTACAACATCCTGTTCTGTGATAAAGCTTGGTCCTAGGGGATGTTTCATATCTGGGGTCATTCCATGCACTTGAATGCAGCCACCTGAAAAAAATCACACTGCTGCACACATGTCTGGCCCATTTAGGCTCATCCTACACACAATTGGTGATGAGGTATGATTGAAACTTTATAAAACTCAATGTATTATGTGTTAAGGTTACCTACTGTGATCTTTTAAACAGTGTGAAACTGAATGAATATTTCATGAGACATAGAGAACCTCAAAGTAGCTGTGTATGGCATATGATGTGTCAAAGAAACAGTACTATAGATGACAATGCCATTGTAAAATATTCATAACAATAAAGTATCTATTAAGCAGTTGGAATCATAAAAGCTTCTTGCCTGGAAATACATCTTCATTTGTCTTTTAGGCAGATTAGATAAGGAAAGGCCATAAAGACACTGAATTGGGTACATTGTGTTCTTTGCTTGGTTCTCCAAATTCACAGGCGCGAAAGTCAGCTATTTGTAAATATATCTTCTCCAAGGTAGAACTATAAGCAAAACATATCTCTAAAAATAGTGATCAGATTAAGGAAACTCTACTGGTCACGAAATACTTCTTAGAAGCTGCTTACATCTCTCTCTCTTTCTCTCAATCTTTTGCACAAAGAAATACCATCCCTTTATTCTGTGCCCTGTAAGTCAGTAATTATAAGATGATAAAATTTTAACATTGTATGATTTGTCACATCCTCCAAAGAATTTTCCTATGTTGGTTCATCAAAGGGAACTGCATGGTGAATATCTCTCAAAATGAGAAAATAGAAGCTTGCAAAGTTTCAGTTAGTTCTTACGGAGTTCACCTACAGGTGTCAGAGAGCAAATTTAATACATTTGTTTATTTATTTATTTAAGTAGTTATCATTTATAATCCACAGATAACACTGCATGTTTTTTATCACATGGACCACACTTTGAACCATGCATACTTTATGGGATGTTTATTTTATTTTATTTTATTTTTTTGCGGTACTGGGGATCGAACTCAGGACCCTGTGCTTGCTAGGCAGGAGCTTATTCCACTGAGCTATATCCCCAGCCCTTGGGATGTCTAAAGCTAACTAACAAATGAATTATTTCAGAGTTATTGTGGTGGATTGACAACTGGCAGTCAACTGGTAACACCCAGCTGAACAGAACTAGCCTGAGGCTGGTTGTGTGAGGCCCACCTGAGGACGTTGCCAGCAGCATAAGAATGGGAGAAGAAGAAGAGAGGCTGCTGGGAGCTGATAGAATCTGTTAGGGAGCTGCTGGTTCTCTTGGGCTATTTGGTTAGAGGAGCTTGTCATTGCTGAATTTCCTGATAGACTTGGCTGTTCTCGTTGGAGAAGGAGCTTGGGACCTTACTTCTTCTGAGGGGCTACAGTTCACTTTGGGGGAAATCTGGTCTTTACATTGAGCATTGCTTCCTGGCTTCAGAAGGAGATGAAGATGGTCCACTGCTCAGTCTCCTGGAGAAGCTTGTTTCATTAGATTTCCTGATGGAAACTCAGCGGTTATCATCAAAGCTCAGGACCTCAGTCTTGCTAAGGGTGGCTGTGACACTTTTCAGGGGAGCTCTGGTTCTTACTTTGAGCCTTGCTTCCTGGCTCCAGTTCAGATCCCTCAGCTTGCTGGCACAGATCTTTTGTCCTGTTGGTACAGATTGTCTGGCTTCCACAACTGAGCTTTGGGACTTGCCAGCGCATCTGTGAAAGAGGCCTGCATGAGACACTGTCTTGGGCTTTCTGCTTCCAGATGGACTTGTAGGGGGAACTATTATGGGCTGTAAGTCTTCAGCGGGACTCACACAGGACAATACGGTGGAATCCAGTCCCTCAGCTGGATTCGTTGGTCTTTAGTGTGTGGATAGATTTCTTGCACTGGCCTTTTGTATATGACTCCTTGGGTGACCATTATAAATAATCTTATAAAATATTTGTCCTGTATTATGTTGTTTCCCTTGCAAAACACAAACAACAGCAATCATTTTTGTAGTGAAAAGTATCCTGCATTTTAGAGGAATGCGCCATTGTAACCATTGTCACCTTGCTGTACAAGAGGTCTCTTGCAATTAACCCTTTCTATCTGACTATTGACAGTTATCTCTTAACCAGCATCTCCTCATTGAACCCTCTGCTCCAATCTTCCAATGTATTATGACCACTATTCTAGCCTCTGTGTCTAGTTATCAACTTTTACATTGCATGTATGAGAGAGGCCATACAGTATTTACCTTTCAGGACGACAATCAAAAGGATTCTAATTGGAAACGTAAATCTCCAAAGCTCAGCTTTTGCTTCTCATCTTCCTCTTGTCCTCCCTGTTCCCTGCCGTGTCCTCTCTCCCCGCCCCCCCCCCCGTCTCTCTCCTTTCCCGTTCACACAGGTAAACCCATCTGTTTGGACTCCACAAATATAATAATTGATTTCCTCAGAAACAGTGTGTTGTGGGCTTTTCTGTCCCTGATAGAAAACTGAAACTTTTGAAATAATTCTTACTTACCTAAGTATGAATTTTTGAATCATATCAGTAACATTTAATATCATGACTACTTATTGTCAGACATTTTATTATTGTTGGCTATTTACAGTGATCTTAGCCAAACACCTGAGAAGTAATTTTGATTGGTTATTTTACCTCGTTAATACATTAAGTCGGCAAAAAGTGTCAATATATTATGCCAGTTTGAGAGGTAGAAAAAGTGCAAATCAGATAATTTAATCACTGGAACAAGATTATATAATTCTTCTGATTTACCAGAACTTTTGTCAAGGTTTTCTTCTTTTTTATAGTGTATATGTATTTGATTTTACATCTCTTGTTTCTTGCTTTCAATATTTCTTTATTTCACAAACAAGTGTCTGTTATGTTTATCGTTACAGTTACCAGTGAGAAGTGTGGTAAGCATTTCCAAATATTTTTATTTTACCTGTCAATTATTGGAATCAAGTTAAATAACTAATACTCATAAACCAGCTGTGTTCATTGTTTACAACAGGTATTCTTTTCATCCCAGCCATATGCACTAAACACTATAATAAAAAGTAAAATAGGGGACTGGGAAGCAGTTATGTGACTATTCGTTTTAAGATCAAGGATTTTGTCTGAGCCACTCTGTCAGTACTTTTAAGTTATTCTGAAGCTCTGTGAGCTTTTGAATCTAGAAAAAGTCTACAAATATTCCACGATTTCCTGTGGCAAGCGGTAAAACTCTTTACGGTTAAACACTGATCTAAAGAATGGATGTCAGCCTGGGGATTGCTATTAGAAATTTGAGTTAGTGCTTCTCAAGAATTAAATATACGCTAGACAGATGATAGATATATAATAGAAAGATAGATGATAGAAAACTCAATCTTCTGTATTTGTCAGTACATTAATCTGAATAGCATGTCATCATTTTTACTTAATTTTCATTATTACACTATAAACAATCATCAAAGAATGTTTTTGAAACCACGTGCTGTATTGCTTACATATGGAGTTCTATTTCAACGACAACTAAAAACATTTCCCATTCACTTAACTGATGGGATTTGATTTCTTTAGAAACCATAATTTTCAAGTTGGAAATAACAAATATTAATTGAGAAAAACATTCGTATAAATCTCCTCTCACCATCCAACTGCTGCCGGAGCCCCAGATGTCATTCTGCTCATTTTTCTAATGTTTATGTCAAAATGTTTATTAAACAATTAATTAGATAAGAAGCAAATTAAACTACTAAGATAAATTACCATTAAAGTTGAAAAGGTTACCAATAAATCTTTAATTTCTGTGGCTTCCTTTCATGTAATCTGTGGTTTTCGTGTCACTGGCCTGACATCTTAAAGGCAAGCATAAACTATGAATAAAAAGTATTTATTCTGCTGAAAAAATCTGATGCCCTGTGCCACCTCCAATTCAGACACTGACACTCTCACATAGATGCAAGACTGCTCAACATGTCCTGCAGTCTTGAAACTCTCTCTGTCTAGCTGAACGCTAAAATTTAGTCAGTGCTGAAATGTGAGCAGCAGAGAGGAAGGAAGATTATACAAACTGTGACCTGAACTGACCACTTTTAAGTGTGACTCATTTCTTGATCGTGGGAGTCATCCACCTCCCCAAAGTTGTCTAAACTCTGCAGAAGACTGATGGTGTATCTTCCAACAGAAAGTTGTACGCCCTATGGCATTAACTCTATCACATCTCTGGGTTTTGCCTAAGTGGACAGGGTCTCAAGCCGTGTCAAATCAAAAAGCCCTAACTGCAGGCCAGATCGTTTTAGGTCTTGTAGACCACAGCACAGAGATTTCATATGGAACTGCAGGAGAATATAATATCTAAATATATAAATATATGCACACCAGGGGGCTATTCTAACTTGCAAAGCCAAGTGTGGCCACAGAATGAGAAGGGAAGGCACAGTTTGGGGAAAGACTCTATTTTTCTTTGGACCAAACTGCATTTAGAAGGTAAAATATTAATCAAAAAGAATATTTGATGTAATTAATTTGCTGGCAAACTGATTCTTGTGAACAGAACAGTAATTTTAAAAGTCTTTTGCAAAATATTTCTATGCGACCTGAACAAGAAAGAATTAGATTCTCACTGCACTGTGGAGAAGAGGCAAATCAACTTGTTCAAAATAGAAAACTTCGAAGTCGCAGATAAATCTCAGGGTTTAAACACTTTCCTTGAACCTGGGTTTCCTTCCCAGAACCACAACAATGAATAAACCAAACCTATCTTTCCTTTGGAGTTGTACTTCCTCTTTCTTATGTTGGGAGATCCTGCCATCCATATTGAGCTAGACACATACCTGACTGACTCTTCCACACTCTCTGACTGTTTCCCTGCTCCTTCCAGAACCCCAATATCACACTGATGTCTTTTCTCTCCAAATTTTTCCAGACTGGAAATCTCTCACCTACTCACCACTCTTTCAATAATCTACTAATTCTCCCTGTAATCTGGGGTCTCTCATTTTCTTTAATGTTTGGATGGGAAAATCCCACAAAGGTATAATTTTCTTTTTCTTTCTTACAACATTCAAGGTGATATTTCACCTTACATTAAATTATTGGGAAAGTTTGAGGGTATTTTTATCATTTATTTCACAGCATCAATAAAAAATTGCAGGGGCTGGGGGTATAGCTCAGTGGCATAAGCGCTTGCCTGGCAAGTGCAAGGTCCTGAGTTCGATCCCTGGTACCGGAAAAAATAAAAATTAAAAAAAAATAAAAAATTGCAAATAAATTATGTCATGAATAATAATGCTTACATCAGGTCTCATTTTGATAAACAATATAATTAAATAAGTTGCACACAGAAAACTTCAAAAGATGAAGAAGTAATTTGATTCAGTTTGGCTCAGATTCTTTGTATTTTTTATATTTTTTAAAATTTCACAAGCTGTAATACCTACCTTTAGTAAACTATTTGGGAAGATTATTATTCCTGAGTGATTTAGAAAGTAAATGAGCATATTCCTTCAAAAACATTCTAATTGCATCCCACTACAAATTATTTATTAATGCATCAATACTACAAATAACCTGAATTAATTTGTAATAAATGTAAATATTACTGGGATGTTGGATATTTTCTAAAATGTTTTTCTCTTCCTATTCCTAATTAAATTTTTTGTTTGGACTTTTTGAGAAAGGGTTTCACTGTGTAGTCCAGGATGGACTTGAACTGACTTTGTAGCCCAAGCTGGCCTCAAACATGCAAGAATCTGCCTGTCTCAGCTTCCCAAGTGCTGGGATTAGAGGAGTGCACCACCATACCCTGGGTACTTATTTAAATTAATTTTCATGATAATTTTAGAAAATATACAAATGAGATATATGTGAATATTTATTTGGGGGATCTAGTTTAACAATTCACTTCTTTTTTATGTTAAAGAAAAGAAAAATAAATAGAAAACAATGTTATAAAATTTCAAAACAGGACTGTAGGAGAGTAACAATGGTCAGTACATTGCCTATTGCTGTCGTCAAAGTGGTTGCCCAGAATTCAAGATGTAGGCATTAAAAATTGATGGAACAATATAGGAACAAACCTTTCTTTTCAATAAACTAATATAAGTTAGTAGTACAACTATCTTACCTATCATATATATATATTTTTCTTTTTTCTTCTTTCTTTTCTCTTATCCCCTACCCAATTTCTCTTTCCTATTGAGCAGTTTGGGCCCATTTCACGTTGTCTGTTATAAAGTTTGTGTTTTATTTGCTCTTTCAGATTCTCACTCTAGGGAGAAAGCGATGTTTACCCATGCAATTCTCATTTATTTCACTTATGAGTATGGTTCCAAGTTGCATCCATTTCCCTATACATGTCTCAAGTTTATCATTACTTATAGCTGAGTAATACTTCATTGTATTAGAAAATCACACCTTTTAAAAACTTCACTCCTCGGTTGATGGCCATTTGAGTGCATAGCTGGATACAAAGTCAGTTCTCTAAAATCAAAAGCATTCCTGTACACTAATGACAAACTCACTGAGAGAGAAATCAGGGAAACCACACCCTTTACAATAGCATCCAAGAAATGAAAGACTTAGGAATCAAGCTAACAAAGGAAGCAAAGGATCTATATATTGAAAATCACAGCATTCTGAAAAAGGAGATCAAAGAAGATATCAGAAAGTGGAAAGATTTCCCTTGCTCATGAATAGGAAGAACCAACATAATTAAAATGGTCACACTCCCAAAATTGTTATACAGATTTAATGCAAATCCAATCAAAATACCATTAACATACCTCACAGACTAGAAAAAATATTCCTAAAATTCAGCTGGAAACAGAAAAGACCCAGAATAGCAAAGGCAATCCTAGGCAACAAAGGTAAGGCAGAAGGCAATCCTTGACTTAAAATTATACAACAGAGCAATGGTGATAAAATCAGCATGCTACTGGCAAAAACAAACAAACAACAACAACAACAACAACAAAACAGAGAGGATCAGTGCAACAGATTAGAAGATGCAGACAGGGCTACAAAACTATAAACACACTCAGCCAATTTATCTTTTACAAAGGGACCAAAAATGTTCACTTTAATAAATAGTGCTGGAAAAACTGGCTTTCCCCATGCTGAAGACTAAACCTAGGCTCACGTCTATCACCATGTGCTAAACTAAATCAAAATGGATCAAAGATCTAAATATTAAAACAGAAACACTAAATTTACAGAAAGAGAAAGTAGGCAGAAATCTTCAAAATATAGGGTTAGGTAAAAACTTGAAGAACAAACCCAAACTGCATGGGAAACAGTTCAAAGAATCAACAACTGGTATCTCACCTTATCAAAAAGCTTTTGCACATCAAAATAAATTGCCAACAGAGTGAAAACATAATCCATAGGGTGGGAAAAAATTTTATCTAACTCCAAGGGACAGTTATATCTAGAACATATAAAGAATTTTAAAAAAACCAGAACCCTACAATTCAAAGACCCAATCCAAAAATGGGCCTCTGAGATGAACCTACACTTCTTAGATAATGAAATACAAATAGTAAATAGAAATATAAAAAATATTCAACACCACTGGTCATTCAAGAGATTTAACTAAACAACACTAAGATTCCATTCTACCCCAGAAAGAATGGCAATTATCAAGAAATCAACTGATAACAAATGTTGGAGGGGCTGTGGGGAAAAAGGAACACTTCCACTGCTGGTGGGAGTGTAGATTGCTGAAACCTTTGTGGAAATCAGTGTGGATATTCCTCAAATATCTAAGTTTAGAGGTCCCATTTGACCCAGCTATCCCTCATCTGAGTACTTCCCCCAAAGTATTAAAAACATCATACCACAGTGATATATCTGTATCTATTCTTATAGCAGCAAAATTTGTCATAGTTATATTAATTCATTTCATGTATTGTTTTGTGCATTACACAGTTCATTGAAGATGATGATTAGCATGAATTATTACACAATGAAAAATAACTTCTCTCCCTTAAGATTAAGGTTAAAACAAAAACAAAAATATGTACATATGAAAGAATAACATGCATACACTAGATTTACACATTGGTATTTTTAAGTAAATATGATGTACTAAGAGATTAGTGACCAAGATATTGAGAATATTGATGTAAATATAAGACAGGATCTCTGCTTTGTAAGGTCAAAATGGAGGAGTCCATATATAAATAAATTCTTCCTGAAAAATAATACAGATGCAGACATATACTGAATCAGTGGTAGGGCACTGTAACCCTGAAACAAGAGCTTACTGGATGGGATTGGAAAGAGAATGGTATCTAGGATTTAGATTAATAAAATGGGAACTATTCAACAATTGGAGAAATGGGGTTAGAGAATTACCAGATAGAGAAATCTTAGGATTTAAATATCATGAAAGAAAAAATCGCAGAGAGTTCTTAGTATCACTGAGGAGGATGCATTAAAAAAAGATGGGGTTGAGTGTGTTAAACACCTATTAAAAGCTAGATATGGCAGAGCTGGAGGCGAGATTGAAGATTAAGCCCTGATCTAGTAGAGGAGAGGGTGTTAAGGAAGATTCATTGCAACGTTTATGTAAGATTTCAAAAATCAACTTATTCTTTAGTTCATATTCATCAGCTTATATTGAAAATTTTTACTTAGTGAAAAAAATTTGGCAAGGATGATAAAACAATTTTTGAGTAACATCGCTATTATGTCTTTTTCTTGAAGAGTGTCTTGAATCATATAAGCCTCAGATCACTCATAAATAAAATGAAATAGCATATAAAAATATGTTATTGAAAATACGTTAATGAAATAACATATAAAAATCATTAATCATAAGTATTTTGACAAAATCTGAATAAATAAAAGATGGATGATTTAGTGAATTCAATACATGTCATAAAAATAAATATGGAGAAAATCTATTGCTTCCTAACATACCTTTAAAATTGATTAGTCTCAGAGTGTCTCAATATAGAGTAATTGACAGGTGAAACATTTGCTATGCAAATTTACTAAAAATATAATTGGATGTAATGGTAATATTGTGGTAGCTGTCCATCACATAATTATAATTATAATTTAGGTTAATTTTTAATATTCCTCAGCTATTGAAATGTTTTAATTTTAGGAATTAAATTAGCTCTGATATTATTTTTCCAAGCTTGAGTAAGTGGTTAAGGCAAATGCTACATTTACCTCTATATAGACTTGACTGATCTCTACCCAAATATAAATTACCATAACAAAGCAAAGTTGTCATAATTTAAAATATTTATAATTGTGATATTCAGAATACTCAAATGAATATGAACCTATTTAGAAAGTGAACAATTTACGTGAAACTTGGCATTACAGGATTTTTATTTTTATTTTTATTTATTTATTTATTTTTTTGGCAGTACCGGGGATCGAACTCAGGACCCTGCGCTTGCTAGGCAGGCGCTTATTCCACTGAGCTATATCCCCAGCCCAAGGATTTTTAGTTTGATACTTTCTCTAGATTTTTTCTCAGTATTTTTAAAAAGTCTCCATCAAGAGCCATACCTGGCCACACACAGGGAATACATGGTGGATTCATTCATCCTGGACCTATTGATGGCTGTCTAAATTCTGAAACTTGGTTTTATGGTTGATACATCATGTCAACTTGGGGAGTCCAGTAACTAAGCAGTTGTAAATCTTGGGGTAAAAAGGACATGCCCTTACCCTTCTGGGATGTTGTTTACTGTGTTAATTTGGGAAGTTTAAAAGGTTAGCTATGTGACTCAGAAGGGAGCTGGGGTGCTTATTTGTATTCATCCTGAGCCTGTGGAAGAGGAGGGCATGGAAATTCTGTGAATACTACATGCCCCCTGGGTGGCGGTAGCCTGTTTACAATATAAGGGAAGGAAAGAGGCTGCTTGCAGCCATTCCTCCCTTTTGCTCTTGTGGTTTTTGCTGTGCTCTGCTGCCCTGAACAGTTTGCCCTCTGCCATGTGCCACTGTGCCTCAGAACCAGCCAAGTATGGACTGAAACCTCCACAAAGTGTAAGCTAAATGAACCTTTCATTCCTTCATTTTGGGTGTTGGGTATTTTGTCTCAGCAATGAGAAAAAGGTAACCAAGACACTTGGTTATGTTCGGAGAATATATTCTACTTACTGTGGTTAAAAAGGAATCGAATTCTCTTGGAAGAGACTAATTTAGAAGCAACGGTGATGCTGATTTTCTGAAGACAGCAATTCTCCATGGAAGCACCTGACTCGCATGTATTCACAGCTTCCTCTTCCCTGCCAAGTTATGAGAGCATATTTAGAGTTATTCACCCAGGAATATGCAAATTATATTGTTTTCTGAGCATTTTGTAAACAAATCAGAGCATATTTTCAATATGTAATACTTATATTCATTGTGGGGAGTTAGTATATGTAAATAACACATTTAAATTCTTTTTTAAAAATTCCCTTTCTCTCTTCTCTTCCTTTCTCCTATCTGCATCCCTTGGGCCCCTTTTTTTTTTGCAAAATTTCTATCTCCCTGTTGCCTATTGTTTGCCTTTTATTTTGCTCTTTAATTTATTTATGCTTTGAGTTTTGCAAATGAGAGGTACCGTGCAGTATTTAAGCTTGTGTGTCTGACTTATCACATTTAACATTAAATTCTATTGTTTACTATCAAGAGTGTATTCACTGATGAGTTGATCTTTTCTTATATCCTTCGGTTGCTACAAAGCACATCTGAATTCAAGTCAAAAGGTTCTATTCCGGTCACTCTCTACACATTGAGGGTGATTAAAAATTCACTGAGAAAATGATGTAAGTATTGTTCTTTGAGAGTTTCCAAGCAAATAATATTTAAAGTCCTAATTACTTTAATATATAAGTTGACAACATTTGTGGAGACAATGAGAAAATAATGATAACGTATCATTAAACACTATCGGTAAACTCCAATATACTCATCAACCATGGATATGAGGCAATATAAACAAAAAATAAGCATAAGATTAAAATTCAACCTAAATAAGAGCAATAAGAAGCAGTGCAATATAAATGCAGATCATTAAGAAACAGATAGAACCCATGCCAAAACTCTACTTGGAATTTTCTGTCAAGTTAGAATAATCAAAATAAAATCTGGAATTTCACTCTCAAACTCCTGATACCAGTACAAACACAACTGGGAGTTCAATCCAAGCATTCTCCATTGAATACAACATTACCTGTTTTCATGTAGGTAATATGTATAAAATGAATATAAATTTTGGAAGAGCACAATATTGTGGGAAAAATCAAGTTTCTTGGTAAGAAATTTAGGACCCATAAATGCAGACTGACTGGATTACAACATTGACATGTACTGAATATTACACAAAAACAAATGCGATAGACAAAATGCACTTCAGGTAACCAATTTATAAATTTGTATGCTTTGAGTCAATGAAGCCTAACAGCCTGTGCAAAACTAACATTAAATAGGAAAAGCATTCAGGGTAACAGAATGTGCTCCATCTTTTAGATGCCCAGCTTTCATTAAATTTCAAAAACATTTGAGCCTTTGAAACTGCTTTCTAAAATGAACTCAATGATCTATAATGGCAATTCAATTTTTAATTAAATAATATCCTCAAGCTTACCTCAAAAACCATTAAAAATCCTTAATGAACATACTCAAACATTAGACTTCTCTCCCATACCAATGTTTTGTTATACCTTTCAGTGAAAGTTAAAAGCAGAACCTTATGAACTGAAAGCTATCAGAATGTACTATTAAAACTAAGGCCAGAAGAAATTAAAGCAAAACAATGTAAGACTTAATTTAATAATACTAAAATTTGACCTTGGAATTTATCAAATTATAAAAGAAAATTTGTGTCGGATCTCTAACAGCTCTCATCAGAGTCAACTTTCTTGATAAGTGTTTTTTTCTATCAGTGGTTTATAAAATTGATAGTTCAGGAAGGATTACTCAGGAAATTGAAAGATGTAGAAGAAAAATGGCCACAGAAACTGCCGTGTTGGTGGTAGTGTTAAATTTTTTGAGCCCAAGTATAAGACTTATGGGAGATCAAGGGTCATTAATAAGCTGCTAAGTGTGAGGCCCGGGCCTCTTTCGTAGCTTATAAAAAGGTCATTATCTCCTTCTGTAGAAGACTGGGTGTAGCTGAGCAGTAGCCTGAAAATGCCGTAAAATCTCAGTTTTCCAAGATCACTTGATTTAAGTTCAAAATCACATCCATTATTTTCTTTGTAAGGCCCTTGAGAAGATTAGCATGCTTCTACAGGTGAGACAGACACTTAGATGAACAAAGCCGAGAACATTATCCTTGACAATGCACTCTCACGGCTTTCCCCAGGGACCTTCCTTGGCCTTGGAGGAGGAAGCACTTTTGCTGTGATGGAAGACATTAAGAGTCCCTGCTTCTGCAAGCAAACAGACCTTGAATTTCACAGCAATAGCTCTGGTAGAGTAAGAGTATGACCTGCCTGGGACTGGAGCGTGTCTGATGAAGTAGGAAAGAGTTCTTAGTTCAAGTGAGCAATGACAGATATTTTGCCTAGGCCAGCGAGAGCCAGGACAAACGCGTAGATATTGTACTTGTAGTGCTGTTGATACAGAGGGACAGAATATACAACTGGACTGACTGGGAGGCATTTGTTAGGTTTTTATAGGACGTGATCGATGTTCACACTAGAGGCAAAATAAACACAAAATCAGAACCAATGAAACTTTTAGCTATAAACAAAAGTGAGAAGGAAAAAAAGCAGGAGACTTTGCTCTGGAAAAGGAGCTTTGCACAGACAACAAGAGGGAGCGGTAATTAAAGTCCAGCTCTCTCACTAGTTTGCCACCTTGAGCCCACTTTCATTTGTAGGCTGGTTTACCTGAAGAACTGGCTGGATTTAGAGGGGGAAGAACAACCGGCACACACTGAGATGACTTCTTTACCCTTTTTGCAAGGGAAGTACAGATATTTTTCTCAGTACAGATATTTTGTGCTTCTGAGCAAGGGGAGTGGACTCAGACTGAACACAGAAGTCTGAGGCAGGATGAAGCTTGGATTCCTCTTAAGGAAATCCTGGTTTAAACACTCCCCAAGTCTAAATGAAACCTTACACTGCTGTGTGAAGAGCCTGCCCCTCCAAACTTTTTCTGTATGCTCACCATTACCTAATTTACAATCTAATAATCCATCTCTCCTCATGTGGATTCCTCTCTTTCATCTCCACAGATACTTCCTTCAGTGTGTTTTTATATGTGCAATCTAATCTTGCTTGTGGCTCCTCAAAGATACATGCTTGCTCATCAAGGAAAGATTACTACAAGGACTCAAAAATGTCATGCATTCACACATTGTTATTATTCAGAAAATTAGAATGGAAAATTCTTTTTAATGTAAGCTACTTGAGAAGCTGAGGTAAGAGGTTAACAGCTTAAAAGCCACATGGGTTAGCAGGTTACGTAGTTAAAATAACACTTGAGCTCAAAATGAAAAGAAAAGCTGAAAATGGCTTCAATTGTAAATCAGAGGCAGAGAATACCTGGATGAAATAATCACTACCATGGGGCAAAATATTTTCGCTGCTAATCTGTTTCTTCTGTCCCTCTAGAGATTTTATTTTCAAAAAATAATTATTGTCTAGGAGGAAATGTCAATTAATATGTTTTTTAAAAAGTCACGTGGTCTGTATTCTTACAAAAATTTCTATCACCGTTTCTAAGGTATGCATATTGCAAAAGTCAGCGTTGGCTCACTCCCTGATGTTTTAGTAATATTTTTGTTAGGATTCTCTTAAACAAGGTTTTATTCACATTGTCCGTCGTCATGCTTCTGACAGCACTCTGCACAGTCTGTGCTGTACGTACGCTGCTATTGTGTTCTTATTCAGGCTGATCTTCACCTCTCTGCAATCAAACTAGCTCCTGAAGCAGGAGATGAGAGGGATCCTGAACAGCACTCAGACACAGAAGAGGAGCAAGAAGAGGTTTCATTACCCTTGGCTCTGCAACGGACTCACACCCTGCGAGCCCCGAAGGAGGTGCTGCTTTCAGCTTTATACTGTTTCTTTGCTGTGGGGCAACCTCTCTTTGCCGCGCTGTGCCAGGCGAGATTACAGAAGAACAATGGTTAGGGAGAGCTGGAGGCTCTGGCAGGAAAGGTCAGGGTTGCTAGACGACTGAAACCGGATTGGTTTCTAGCTACCACAGGCTACAAGGCAGAGTGGCGGGGAGGAAGGCTTGGTTTTCTCCTTTATTCTAAGTTCAGTGAGGTGCAGGTAGCACGAGCCATTTGCAAGAGGATTTCGCGTGACTAAATCCAAGGAAAGAACAGTATGAGAGGTGAGATAAGTAGGGTGAAATCTCTACAAATCCAGCGTCAGAAGGACAATCATGAGCTGAGGTTTCTTTCTAATATCAAAAAAGACTTTTTAAGCTCAGGTGAGAACTGAAGAAATTTATGCCTTGTTATTGCAAATATTGCAAATGGACATGGTGACATATAAAACGATCTATCAATTTTATACGACTCTTATCCATCAAAGGGTGAAGCAGAACTCGGGCAAAAGAACCAAGTTATATAGCTACGCTTGCCGAACATCTGACCCTGCAGAATTATTTTATAACTGCATATCAAAATAACATTATTTGTCCCTGCAAAATCATACGACAGAGACCTCTCTCCTGAAAACTGAAAAAGTGTGAGAATGGTGGTGGTGACTTGTTTAAATATATTTCTCAGGGTATCAGATGAAATCAAATGGTAGAAGAAAAATGGAAATTTCTGTAAATATCTTGTGTTGGAGTTAAGGAGAGTGGCACAGTCACAGACAATCAGAAAGCTACAGCACATTCACCTGGAGGGAGCCTGCTCTTCGTACTGCGTAGCTTCTTAACTGAAAGTTTTGTAATGTGATTTCAACATATTGAGACACCCGCTGAATATCTATCAGAGTCTTCACATTTATACATTTGTATTTTGAGTTTCAATAGGTTGTATTTCTGTTAGTGCGCCATAAGAAACCATGGAACCTTATATGCAGGTAAATGAGTATTAACATAGTTTCTGTGCCTTTCTTATGCTTTTTTTTTTTTTTTTT
>PVLD010016564.1:0-44576 GCA_004027595.1 Dinomys branickii | reverse complement strand
TAAAAGTACAAAAACATATTAACAAACAGACACCAATTAGCATAAAAAATAGTACAATCACAACTAATCTATAGACAAGGTGACATGGTCTCAACAGTGGTTATTGCTTTATCCATTGATATCTTCGAAGTGTAAATATATGAACCCATATACAGACATGCAAATTTAGTCAGACAATTAATCCTCTCAACAACAGAAATTCTGCTATTATTTCTGCAAATATTCTTTTTATATCATTTGTGTTGTCTCTTGCTGTTTCACTGACTCCTATTACTTGGATATTATTTTTTTGCCTCATCTTGCAGCTGTTGGATTGATTTTTCCTGGAGCCTTCATGACTTCATGAGATCCTTCCTTTCACACTCACTATCTGCCATGCTGTCTTCAAGATCTGAAATTCTATCTTCAGCTTCATTGAAGAGGTTTTGCAAGCTTGCAGTGGAAGTTTTCATTTCCTAGTAATCTCTTTGAGTCTGTTTCACTTGTTCTAATTCATTCCTAAATTGCTCATGTAACGTTTCCATTTGTTTCCTATGTTCTTCTATTCTTTTATCTATTTCTTCTCTATATGTGCAGAGCATTTCTTCCATTATTATTTTCACTTCATTTTTTGCCTGAGAGATTATTTCTGCTTTAATCACTTCTCCTGATGGAGTTTTTTCTTTACTTCCCATACGATCATTTCAGAAATTACTGGTATGTGGCTTCCTAGTTCTTCTACATCTTTGTTTCCAGGACTTGTTCTGGGTCGGGTTGAGTTCTGAGACTGCATTTTGCTCCTCTGTCTTGTCATTTTGGATGTCTGATGAAAAGTATTGAGCTAAAAATTACCCAGGGAGCTTACCCGGCAAAGGTCCACTGCAAAGGCTGCTCCAATGGCTCCCTCTCTGCAGGAAAATGACCCTTAAGCTTTCTGCCAGAGTTCCACTCAGAAGGCCACTTCCAAAGTTCCAGGACGGAGCACAGGCACACGCCTCACCTTCCCAGAGTTCCATGCAGGCGGGCCACTCAGATGCTGTTTTGTGAACCGAGCTCCTTCCTGACCCAGAGTTCCATGGTGGAGCATGCGTGCACCACTCACTTGCCCAGAGTTCCACACAGGTGGGCCGCTCAGATGCTACTTTGTGGACCGAGCTCCTCGTTGACCCAGAGTTCCGGGGCAGCCATCTCTCCCATCTAACCAAAATCTTCTGTCCGACCAAGACTTTCCTAATTCAAAGCCCCAACCCGACTTCAGTTATCATCATTCAATCCTCTGCTCATGTGAATTCTATGTGTTATATTTTGCATATAAGAGATATCACATGAGGTGTGCCTCTTAACTCTGTGTCTCACACATTGATGGCTGCTGCAGGAGCCAAAATGTTTCCTCCAAATACAGGCACACAATTTATAGTGCTCCTATAGGATCAGATTGTCTAGTAACGTCATGCCTCCTTAGTATGCACAAGCACAATGATTAAATAGCCCAATACCCAGTAAGGCCATTGACTCATACCCATGAACCATAGAGCTGGACTCAGAACACGTACTGAAAGTGGAGATAGAGAAAAAACTCAGAGTTGAACTTATTCCCACAATGGACAGTGCCTATCAATTGTAGGTCTGGGGAGCATAGTTGCCACAACAAAGAAGACTGAATTGTAGCAGTGTGGATTTTTACAAAAAGCACCAAAATGTACCAATGGATGAAGGACACTTACCAGAAAAATATGACCAAAAGAAAGTATGAAGATTTCAATGAAATAATTGTCCATGAGTAGAAAGAAAATGGAGCAATTTGATTTATGAAATAAAGACATGAAATTAAATACAAGTTCTTAGAGATGTGATAGAATGGATAGGAGGAAATGAAGCATGGTCTACCCAAAGTGAGAAACTAAGTTTTGGAAACAAGTAGAAAGATTGTAAGGAAAAATAAGACAGTAAAGAACACAGATCAGATTATAGGGGAGAGAATGATGATGCCCTTGCCGAGCAGAAATAAATGCAAAATTAAATAAAAATATTGAGCATAGAAATCAGGGGAAGAAGAGGAGTAGCTACACACAGAGTAAAATCTGCACCATGGATTTCATCCCCAGTGAAGCTAATAGCAATCCATGTACACATCAGATAAAAGCAGAATGAGCTCAAATAAATAATCCAATGATTCATCTCAAAGTCCTAGCAAAATAAGAACAATCCAATCCCAAAGCAAGTACAAGTAAGGAAATTTAAAAAGATCAGTACAGAAATTAAAGAACTGAAAACAAAATAATACAAAGTATCAATGAATCAAAGAGTTGGTCTATTGAAGGCATAAGCAAAACTGACAAATCCTTAGCCAATCATACAAAAGAAGGACTGAAAACATGCAAATCAATGCAAGTAGAAAAGAGGAGTGTCAGGAAGATGACAGAGTGCCAAGCAGAAACAATTCAACCTCTCCAAGAGTTGGAATCAAGACACTGGAAACTAATAATTTGGGGAATAAAACAAATATAGGTGATTCCCAGGACCCAGGAAGGATCTGAAGGGAAAATGAGAGTCCAAAAAGAAAGTAAAGAGACAGACCTGAGCATAGAAGAGAGGACAAACTGCACTATCTTCCCAGATCTTGCTCATGGCATGAGAAAGAAAGATCAAATCTACATAGACATAGGTAGGACAAGTGACTCCAGGGACCTCCAGGGAAAAACTCACCAGTGGAATGGAGCAGTATGTGACAACTTGTGAGAGATTGCAGTCCAAGAGCCTGTTGTGTTCTCTGGAGAGGCTGCTTGTCCAGACACCATTGTAGCAACGGCCAAAACGGAAGTTGGAGCAGCCATGGGTTGTCTCTATCTCAGGTCTCCCTATATTAAAATCCCACAGTGATTGGGAGACATGATTAATCACGGAGCCATTGTCAGAACAGACAGACACATTTACACTGTTTTAGGCTGAAAATCTGAGGTCCAAAGCTCACACCCATAGGCCTGGATCAGCCTGAATTTTTCTGGATTTGAAAGTACTGTACCATTTTTGACATTGCACCCTAATCCTACTGCAAGCTTGCTGAGATTATCCAGCAAGAATCTTGGCTTTGACCACCTCATTTGTCTATCAGCAACAGCAGAGTTAGGTCTGAATTGGGCAGTGCTACAAAACTATAGATTCCAGAAGATAACCACAGACTTGAAATCACAGACACAAATCCTTTTTTTGACCATTGCTCTTGGTATTTTTGTTTGTTTGTTTTGTTTCTTTTAATTTGTTTTTGTTTTTCATGACTGTGAACATTGTTTTCAGGGTTTTTGTTTCCTTTTTTATTTTTCCTTCTTTGTTTTCTTGTTGTATTCTTTACAAGTCTCCCAAGGCTTGGGTAATCTTCGTCTTGCGGCCTTGCTTCTAATCTGTTTCTCTTCTTTTATTCCTCTATTATTTTTCTACCTTAGAGTGAAATCACTTCAATAAGTGAATATTTACAGTATATAATTTTCTGACTTATCTTAGATAACGTTTAAAAATTGTAGCTGTGGTTAAAGGTGTCAAAGTATTACTTATCAGTTTATCATTTTTCTAGTCAATGCTTAATGCTGCTGTTATTACTGATTGTACTACCTTAGCCAAAATGATAGAGTTGTGATCAGTTTATCTTTCTTTATGTCAACACATACACTTGGAATAATAAAGACTAACATAATCTAGTACCAAAGAACTGGGTGCTAGGCCAAATGGGCAGCAACATTTAATGCCTAACAAATTGAAGACACAGGATCTTGAGACAAACTCAAAAGCCAGCTGCACCTAGAAGATGTCTCTGAAAAGAAGTCATTTCCTAAAACAGTCTCGACACTAGTAATAAAAGTATCTACCATAAGCATTTTATAAGCCTCAAGTAGAAAACAAACAACCAAAAAATAAAAAATGAGCAAACATGAAAGTAGGATGCAACCCATAATCTCCAATGTGCCCAAGGCACAATAAAGGGGCATTGAGGTGGAAGAAATAAAAAACCTCCCAGGTGAATTTTATGAAATTGTGGTAGCAGAAGTAACAAAACAGATCAATTAATTACTTGAAAAATAAAAGAGAAATAGTTAAAGAGATAGGACCATAATAGAGGAAATGATTAGTGAGTGTAGAGTACATATACTCCATATTGTAGATTAAAAAATAGAATAGAGATGGAAACCATGAATGTCCAACATAGAAAAGAACTGTATTCCATAAAACAGTTTAGAATAAAATTCCAGCAGACTAAAAATTCCACTGCAAGTATACACAGCAGAGTCATCCAATGAGAAGATGGAATATCAGAGATAGAAGACACGTTCTGGTTGGTGAACATCAAATGACAGACTTAAAAATAGAAAGAGACCATGAAAAAACAATCCAACAGCTGCTAGAGAATGCAAATAAGACTAAGATAACATTAATTGGAATCAATGAAAAATCAAAAGATAGCACAAAGGGCATAAAATACTTGTTCATAGAAGTAATAGCAGAAAACTTTCCAAGCATGGATAAAGAACTTCAGGTACGGACATGTGAGGCATATACAACTCCAAGCACTTGTGGTTAGAAGAAATTACACCAAGACCTATAATACCTCCTAAGTGCTTCATGATGGTACTACTCTTCCACAGAGATGAAAATAAAGAATCCAGGCCATGACCACTGGCCAGCACCTTGCACAAAAATATGTGTCATTATAAACATTATTTTGCATCATGCAGAGACAGAAAGAAAACTTGCGAAGCACAGAGCTCTCCATTTTCCTCCATGGAACAGCTTTCAATGTGAGGAAGGCAACCCTTAAACTAGCCCACAAAGTCAAGGTAAACCAAGTCACTTTGTGTGTATGTGTGTGTGTGTGTGTGTGTGTGTGTGTGTGTGTCTGTGCTCTGTTTGTGTGTCTGTGTGTGTACAGTCTGAGGTTTGAATCCAGGCCTTTGCAGTGTGCAGAACTGTTTTTTACTTTTTCTTTTGAGATGTCTCACCAAGTCACTAAATTGCCCAGGCTGGGTTCAGATTTGCAATCCCTCATGAGTTTCCTACATGTTATGGTTGATACATTGTGTCAACTTGGGAAGTCCAGAGGTTTGGCTGAGTGACTCAGAAGGAAGCCAGGCCGCTTACTTTGTATACATCCTGAGCCTGTGGAAGAGGAGGGCATGGAGATTGTGTGAGAGCTGCACCACCCCTGGGTGGAGGTTGGCTGTTTACAATGTAAGGGAGCAAAAGAGGCTGCTTGCTGCCATTCCCCTGGTTGGCTGGTTGTTTTTGCTGTGCTCTGCTGCCATGAACCTTTGCCTTCTGCCATGTGCCACTCTGCCTCAGAACTAGCCAAGTATGGACTGAAACCTCCACAAACTGTAAGCTAAACAAACCTTTCCTTCCTTAACTTTGGGCATTGGGTATTTTGTCTCAGCAACGAGAAAAAAGTAACCAAGACACTACAGTACTGGGATTGCAGGCATGTATCCCTGTGCCTGTCTCCAAGTCAGTGATTTATGGACCAAGTCTCACTGCCATATACAAAGTACATAAACAAGTACAGCCTGAAAATAAAACAGGGGACGTGGTCAAGCGCCCTGTGAACACATGTACTTCGGTGGCTCAGTCGGGATTGTGGAATTGTAGTAGATGGATCCAAAGGAAGGTTCTTGTCCTCAAAAAGCACATCAGAGTGGCTCAGAGCCCATACTTGTTGGGCATAAATGAGCCTCAGGGAGACAGCAAACAGCAGAGACTTCTGTGGTCATTTGTAACTCAAGCACTTGAAAACAAAGACAAAGAAGGAAAGCAACTTGTAACATATTGTGTAGGACTATGGAGAATCAGCAAAAAGGTGGCTGTGTGTCCTTTAGGCCCATGGAAGGAAAAAGAGGATCTGAGCCAGGGCCAGCGACGCAGAGGCAAGTTCTGAGAAACTTCAAGGTTCTAAATGCAAGATCAGCAAGTGCCCAGAGCAAGGCCAGCAATGGGCGACAGTGAATGGACAGATGGAGAAATCAAGTCCTCAGACATTCCAGAAGAAAACCTTTACTCAGCAGCTCATATGGATTCAGAGCACCAGGCATAGGACAGATAGGTCACGGCCAAAACCCTCCCAGACTCAGAAGTGGCTCTGGGCTCTCCAAGGGGAAAAATGTGCCTTGCAGAGTTGTGACTCATAATCAACCTCAACTCACCCAGAAACCCAGTAGAAAAAGACTCCCCACTGCAGAGCTGGTCAGGAGCAAGCCAGAGTAGGCACAGTGACACCATCAGGAACTTTTGTGGTGGTGTGTGTCACCGTGAGAGAATTATGATCCCTGGATTGGTTACTACAGTGCCCACAGTGACACAGCCCTTCTCCAAAAGCTCCACCCTGAATCACAGCACCCTTGGGCCTATGGGGCTGCTGAAAGCATCAGAAGTGGAGCCTTCACTGTCTACACACATGCAAATACACCAGATCTGACCTGAAATACCTCACAGGTAAATGTGCAGGAATCTAGTAGAACACCTCATGTCACTTCAGAAAATAAGAAGCTGGGGATTCCCACAGTGCAGCCAAGCAGCTGGAGTGCACGTGGGTACCAGGGAAGAAGTCCTAGCTGACGTCCCTCGAGATGCAAAGATAGGGACACCGCACACTGGTGTTTGAGTAGGGGAGCCAGCCTAGGACTGTGACTGTGGGAAGGCTCCTACTCTAACTTCCAAAAGTTTTTGTGTCTATAACAGGAACTTTAAAACTGGCACAGACAGCGCTAAAGAAAGAATCAGTACAATGGGTTTGGAAGAAAGATTTGGAGGAGAGGTTAATGATGTGGAACAGAGAAGCAAACAGACAGAGGGGTCAGACCCACGGGCAAGGTTACAGCTCTGCAGGGACCCCAGGCACAGGTGGGACCACTTGTCACAAGTGGTAGATTCACACTCCATTTAGTCAGGTGAGCCTGCACAGTCAGCCCCAGGCACATTCTGAGAGCGCTTATGCACGAAGTAATAAACAGCCCAGAGCATCATCGCAGGAGAAAACAAGGGTGAATTTGTGAGTTTTGTGTTAAAGAAATTTTTTTGAAAAGCAAGTCCAAAAATTCACTTTCAGTAAAGTCTATGACATGAAACTAGAACAGGGAGAACCAACCTTTCCTGTGAAGGAGGACATTCCGCAGTGGGAAAACCACAAAGAAAGCCAAGAAAAGAATGACTATCTACTCATACCACCCAACCCTGAGAGATGGCTCCCAGGAGGTCCAGTATCACAGCACCTTGGAAACAGCAGAAGATCCCTGGAGAGGGGCCTGGGCTCGCTCTGTGCCTAGGGGGAGTACTGTGCATAGAGTATCACAGAACCAATGTGAACCAGGCTGGGCATACAGCAGGAACAGAGTCTGTGTGGGCTCAAAATGTACTGTGGGACATGTGAACGGAGGCCTTATGGAGGTTGTTGGTATTAGCTGGATGTAGAGTTGAAGGTCCCTGAGGCTGTGGCACAGGGACAGGGTCAGGGAGAGCCTGTGGGACAGAGGCTGTGCCTCCTGTCATGCCCCATATGGGTCAAGGGGTACCATCAGATCCCAGAGCCTAGATCACTGGGCACAGAAATAACTCCTCACCCCTCCCAGCTCAGCTTTCTGGGGTAGCTTAGGAGGTCAAAGGCCCCAGAGTGACTCAAACACTGGGGACAGTTCCCAACCTGAAAGGACAGCCCAGTGCACCTCATTCCAATTGGGGCAAACCCCACCTGAGATGGGGCCCAGAGCACTGTTGGGCAAGCATCAGGCCACCTGCAGGAAGAAGCTGTGGAGAGCACCCCCTCACCCTCAGCAGAGTGCCCCCAGAGACCCCACCCAAGGCCCTCGAAAGCCCCGCAGGGCACCACTCTCGCCCAATCCTGCTCTCTAGGAGCTTCTCAGCCCCCCAGGACCCTGCCCAGCTGCATTCTAGAGGGGAATTTGGGCAGGGTCTGTGTCACTGTGGTATAACTGTGTGGGGAATACCTGCTATACCACAGCCTCTCAGTACCCATCAAAGCCCACCCCAAGACCCCACAGCAATGTTCACAAAGAGCACTGCTGAGCACACACCCAGACTTCTGAACAGGGCCTCATAATAATGTGGTGATTACATAGCCAGAAGCTGTTATCCATCCCTCAAAGTGTCATCAGGGCCCCATTCATGGCCTGTAGGGCTACACCAGGCATGCCTGCCCTTCCCACGGAGATGGTGATGAGGAAGGTCAAAGTCACCCCAAATGCAGTCGGATCTCATGCCCAGAGAAACCAGGCCCCATGTCCTTCCCAGGATGAGACCAATACCAGACCAGCAGCTCAATAATCTCCCACCCTTGGGTTCATGAGCATACAGGAGCCTCAGCTGGGAGGGTTGGTACCTCCACTTCTGGACATTTTGTCCCACACATCAGCAACAGCAAGCTAATCTGAAGGCTTCCCTGCCCTGGTTATGCCCCTGTGGTTGCCTGCCAGCTGCAGAGCCAGCGCTCAACACCCAAGACTGCAACCCATGCTACACACACTCTCCACAGTCATGCCAGCAACACTCTACACTATCAACAACAAAGCCCATTCACCTACCAAATGCTACGCCCCACACCCAGCTTGCACTCCAACCCTAGCTTTGAGAATCTGTATAGGCTGTCTTAGGGGTAGAATAGGTAGACCAGAGGCAGGTGTTCATCTGGGGTCACAGAAGCAGGACCCCAGCCTGGGTAGAACCTCACACCCACTTTCCTATGCTCTTTCTAAAAGACACCAAGCCTGGGATCAACCAAATCTGGATTGTCCCTGAGCACCCACAGTTCTGTGGCTCTTACCATTCCTCACCCTCCCCAGAGTAGCCCTCTGGATAAGCCCAGCTCCACACTGAAAGACAAAGCCTTCTAACCGCCCACCCCAGAATCTGCTCCTGCTCCCAGCATAGTCATCTGGGGACTCAGCAGGGATACATATGTGGCCCCAGGGTGAAGGATCATTTCCTGCCAGCTGTCTCTGCGTGTACAAGGGACATCTCTGAGGGCCTTTCCTGAGGAGACACAAACCAAAGATGCTGGACTAGATCCCCTCTCCCGCTCATGATAACCCATGGGATCCTGGGGGTTTCAGATCCCTGAGACTTCTATTTTGCACGGGGAGGCTTTTTGTGAAGGGCTGCTATGCTGTGATACTATAATACCTACCACAGTGGTGAACCTAGCAACAAAAACCACTGGGCACCCAGATGCTCAGGCTCCACATTCTCAGACATCAGGAAGAGCTGAGGTCAAAGACTGCCTACTTCCACCTGTTGGGTTCAGGCCACACACATCATCCTCATCAGCATCCTCCCACCAACTTTGAAGGGCTCACAGGCAGCTACATGGATCCCACCACCCCTAGGTCTCTGTCACTGCACTCTGCTGCCCATAGCCCAGCTGCAACAGCAGGACACAGCCTGATTCTTCACCCTTCCTCACCCTGGTGGAATCAGGGTTGGCAGCACCTCAAACCCCAGGATGACTCCGTGGCAGAGCTCAGATAGCTCCACCCAGCCACTCAGGAACTCCCACTTCACCATCCCCACCTCAAAGCAAAGTTTCCTCCATTGAGACCAAGCTCTGCTCAAGGCCTTCAAGCGGGATCCCTGGGTCAGTGGACTACAAACAGGGAACCTGAGAAAGATGAGCTCACCTCATGAAAAAGGTACTAGTATTGATGGAGACAGGAGAATCGCCCAGCCTGCTGCTGACCCCAAGGAAAGCAGGTCCAATTCCTGGCCTATCAGGGTACCCCTGGCCCTCCCTGTCCCAGGAAATCTTCCTGTTGGCCCCGCCTCCAGGGTCAGTCTGGGTTATTGTTAGGCCTTCTCAGGCTGTAGTTCTATTAGGAAGATGAGGATTATATTTACAGCTACCAGTGATACAGATCATAATAGCAACAAGGGTCAGACATGCCATACCCCAGACCAACCCAAGCCTGGGGCCCCCATGCAGTGACCTGAGACTCTGCATGTATGGCTGCACAAGGAAAGCTGGGCTCCCCTAGGCTTACTGTTGGCTGTCTGGGGCCCACAGGTTCCCTGACTGGGCTTTCTTTTTTCAAGGAGCAGCTGTGAACTTGTCCTGTGCCTCAACAAGCCCATGTGCTACCAGGACCCTGTCACCTATCCTGGCCTAGCCAGTGGCATCCAGCCTTGCCAAGTTTCAGTGACAATGAACACAGCACAGACTTGGTGTCCACCTGGAATATAACACTAGGCCCTGAGCCCCTTGTAGCCACCCTGAGAGCACAGACTCCATCTGGCTGAGCATTCCAGGCTGGCATCCCATCTCTGGATGCATGTCCCTCCCCAAGTGGTCATATTGTCCCTTATTGCTCCTTGGTAGCCTCCCTGCAGCCCCACATCCAGGCCCAGGACCAGTTAAGGTCAGCCATCTGGCTAGTCAGAGCTGACCACTGCACTACAGCAAGGACCCTGAAGCCTCACACAGGTGAACCCTCTTGCTCTGGCCTAGGAGCAGAGGTGGACTTATGTGCATGGCTGGAGGGAAGTGCTGGCTCTAGAACAGGAGAAAAACCAGAGCCACAGCCCCGGGAGGGCCGAGATAGCATGGATCCTGGACAAGAGCCTGAGCATATGGCCCAGGACCTGATAGACAGAACAAGCTCAGAGGCCCACATGAGATCTGAGGCCTCCCAGAAGCAACCCCTCTGGGCCTGAGTCCTCTTTCTCCCCTCTCCTGAGAAAGCCATTGTGGCAGGGAGTCTGTCCTCACTCCTCAGTCTACATCCTTCCCACAGTTGGGAGACTGAGGCTCAGACAGCTAGTAAAGAGGTTGGACATTAAGCCTGCGGCAGGGCTTGGGTATGTCACTGCAGAAGCAGCATGCAGCTACCAACCTCAGGTGCGCACTTCCTCAGGTAGGGTTATTTCAGGTCATTTCCCATCACCAGGGCTTCAGGAGCCCAGCTCTGTCCACAGCTCAGTGTCCCCGACTTATCCTTCTGAGGCACCCAGTGGAGATAGAGTGGCAGCTCTCAGCCCCGGGGACAGGCCATATGGTCAGGGCTTCTCTCACTGTGTATATGGACTAGTGGATACAATTGTACCACAGCTTAAGACACTCTTCCCTGTCAGGTGCCAGCCTGTCCTCCCCTGTCATCTTCTCAATGCCCCAGAGGGCTGCTGACTCCAGAAAAATCCTTTCCTTTGCTCTAGGTCCAGAACAGGCCCCAGGAAACTGCAGAGCTGAACCACTCACACCTGGCCACATCCAAAGCGGGAGACCCGAGCAGAAAAGAGTATGAACACCAGTAATGACACATCCTATGTTCCACACCCTAAAACCCTGCTCTGCTCTCTTTTGGCCACCCTGCTTGGCCCTCACTGCCCATAGCAGATGAAGTCTTGTGCAGAGTTCTCACCCTAGTGGCTGCGAGGTCTTCAGAGCTCAGACAGAAAAATTGGGCACCCGGGGGCCCAGGAACGTGGAGTAACACTTCTGGGGCTGACCCATCTCCCAAGGAGGCTGCTGTGGTAAGGAAAAGATATAGGGCAACAGGATAGTTTGGTATGCAGCTGCATGACATCAGGACAGTTTCTGACAGGCTCCCTGAGTGCACGCACCTCCCCTCCAGGGCTGGTCTGGCTCTACTGTCCTGTCTTCGCAGACCCAAGTGCCCTGTACCCTCCTCACCTCCTGCCCTGTGCTCACATGCCACAAGTCATCCACTCTCTCCCTTTGCACTGGCAGGGAAGTGTGGACAGGGTTTTTGTGCAGCTCAATTCCAATGCTAGATGGCAGGGAGTAGCCTTTGCAGATCCCCATGCTTAGCACAGATAGACTCAGACTGGCAGAAAGTCCAGGGACTGGGAACTTCTAAAGCTTGGGAGAGATGAGCCAGGGTTTGGGGTAACCACTCTGAGGCCAGTGAAGTGCAGCATGGATTCTGAGCCCAGCACAAGGGAGGTCCCATTGGGATTAAAGTTTTTGCTGGTGTCTGTGTCACTGTGTACTTGGGTACCTACTCCCACAGTGATATGCAGTCAGCCAGAAACCACCTCCCACATCCAACCCCATGAGGAAGATAAGACTTTTGGGGTCATCTGAGCAAGCTCCCACCTCTCCAAAGGAGAGGGACAGCTACTGGGTGCTAGGCCTGATGGCAGCCCCTGCACCACGTGGCCCATATCACAACCAGAGATCACCAACACCCCCTCAATCCTGCTAAAACTGTTCATAGGCTGAAGGCCATGTACCACCAGCCTGGCCCCAGGAGACCTTGTGGAGAAGGGGCCTGGCTGTGGCTGAGTAGGTGGCAGAGGAATTTGTGGGGGCCTGAGACACAGTGGATATACTAGCGGTGCGGGGGCTCGCAGTGCCACAGGCCATACATAAAACTCAACTTTAAGTTGTCCAGAGCCGGGGCACAAACCTCACCTGCAGGAAGCCTCCACCAACCACATATGCAGAGGACGAGGGGCCCTGGGCAGATTAGGCATAGCTCCAAATCACAGTGGGTATGGTGGTGGCTACCACAGTGAGAAAAGCCAAGTCCAAAACTGTTCCTGCAGTGTCTCTGGAGGCCCAGCTCCAGCCCTTCATGCTACTCTGGTCACCCATGTGCTTCAACCCTTCATGTGCCCTTGAGTATTCCTATTCCTTGTGAAACAGAGCTGGATGTCCTCATTTCCCTGTCAGCTTGTGGTGCCTCTGTCCAGAGCTGACCTTACAGGGGCACGATCCTCAAGGAGACAGGAAAAGCTGGCTCCTGCCACTATTGCCTCGGCTAGAGAAGGGAAGGCCTAAATCCCTGTGACACACAGAGCAGATGTACCACAAAGGTGAAGAGTGGCCCAGTCACAGGCCACTTGATGTGCAGTGATCCCAGTGCTTGTTTGCATCTGACCCTTCCTATGCAGACAAATCCCTCATGAAGCTACTGCCCATTGACCCCCAAAATGTGGGCAAGAAGAGAAGACAGAATGTACAGATCTCATTTCTTAATTTATTTGCTTTATAATTGTCAAAATTGTATGTATTTCTCATGTATAAGAGAATGTTTAGACATATATGTGTTGTGCAGTGGTTAAGTTGAATTAATTAAAAATTGTATTACTCCACATATTTGTCTTTTTGTGGAAAGAACAGCTACATTGTACTCTAATGGCATTAAACAATAGAACACATTGTTATTTACTATAAACACTAAGTCATACAGGAGACTTCATTTCTCCTATCTGAAATCTATCCTTTGACCAAAATTTCCCTAATTTAATGCCCCAACCCAATTTCAGTTACCATCATTCAGTCCTCTGCTCATGTGAATTCTACTTTATTAGATTTCACATGTAAGAGAGATCACCTGAATTTGGCCTTTCAACTTTGTGTTCTACACATGCATGGCTGCTACAGGAGCCAAAAGGTTTCCTCCAAATACAGGCAAACACTTTATGGTGGTCCTATAGGATTAGATTGTCTAGTAATGTCATGCCTCCTTAGTATGCACAAGCACGATTAAATAGCCCAATGCCCGGTAAGGCCATTGACTCATACCCAAGAGGCATAGAGCTGAACTCAGAACATGTACTGAAAGTGGATATTATGAAAAACAATCAGGGCTGACCTTCCCAAGCTGGGTAGTACCTATGAATTGCAGGTGTGGGGAGCATAGCTGCCACAACAATGAAGAAGATCTGAATTGTAGCAGTGTGGATTTTTACAAGCACCAAAACGTACCAATAGATGAAGGACACTTACCAGAAAAATATGACCAAAAGGAAGCTTGAATATTTCGGTGGAGTAATTGTCCATGTGTAGAAAGAAAATGGAGGAAATTCATTTATAAAATACAGAGATGAAAATAAATACAAGTTCTTAGAGATGTGATAGAATGGACAGGAGAAAATGAAATAGGGTCTGCCCAAAGTGACAAACTAAGTTTCGAAAACAAGTAAGAGAATAAGGAATAATAGACAGTAAAGAACACACATCAGCTTATAGGGGAGAGAATAATGATGTCCTTCCAGAGCAGAAATAAATGCAAAATTAAATAGAAATATTGGCATAGAAATCAGGGGAAGAAGAGGGGCCTAACGGAGGAGCAACCACACACGTAATAAAATCTACACCATAGATTTCTTCCCCAGGGAAGCTCATAGGAGTCCATGTACACATCAGAGAAAAGCAGAACGAGCTCAAATAAATAACCCAATGATTCATCTCAAAGTCCTAGCAAAATAAGAACAATCCAATCCCAAAGCAATACAAGAAATTTAAAAAGATAAGTGCAGAAATTAAAAGCTGAAAACAAAAATAATACAAAGTATCAATGAATCAAAGAGTTGGTCTACTGAAGGTATAAGCAAAACTGACAAACCCTTAGCCAATCATACAAAAGAAGGATTGAAAAGATGCAAATCAATGCAAGTAGAAAAGAGGAGTGTCAGGAAGATGACAGAGTGTCAAGGAGAAACAATCCAACCTCTCCAAGAGTTGGAATCAAGACACTGGAAAATAACAAGTTGGAGAATAAAACAAGGAGAGAGGTGAATCCCCAGGACCCAGGAAGGATCTGAAGGGAAAATGAGAGTCCAAAAAGAAAGTAAAGAGACAGACCTGAACGTAGAGGAAAGAGTGCAAACAACACTACCTTCCCAGCACTTGGCTCATGGAATGAGAGAGAAAGATGAAATCTCCATAGACACAGGTAGAACAAGTAACTACGCCTCCAGGGAAAAACCCACCAATGGAATGGAGCAGTGTGTGCATAGCTTGTCAGAGATTGCAGTCCAAGAGCCTGCTGTGTTCTCTGGAGACGGTGCTTGTCCAGGCACCATTGTAGCGAGGGCACAAAATGGAACTTGGAGCAGCCATGGATTGTCTCCAACTCAGAGCTGCCAATATTAAAATCCCACAGTGACTGGGAGACATACATAATCATGGAGTCATTGTCAAGACAGGAAGAGTCACTGAGAGTGACTTTTAGGCTGAAAATCTGAGGTCCAAAGCCCACAACCATAGGCCTGGATCAGTCTGAACTTTTGTGGATTTGAAAGTACTGTGTCATTTTTGACACTGCACCTTAATCTTACTGTAAGTTTCCTGAGATTATCCAGCAAGAATCTTGGCTCTTACTGCCTTTGTCTATCAGCAACAGCAGAGTTGTGTTCTGAACTAGACAGTGGTACAAAACTATAGATCCCAGAAGATAACCACAGACTTGAAATCACAGAGAAAATTCCTTTTTTTTTTTTTTTTTTTTTTTTTTTGGCCGTTGCTCTTGTTATTTTGTTTGTTTGCTTGGTTTCTTTTTTTAATTTGTTTTTGTTTCTCATGAGTGTGAAGACTGTTTTCAGGGTTTTTGTTTTCCTTCCATTTTTTGTTTTTCCTTCTTGTTTTCTTTAAAAATCTCCCAAGGCTTGGGTCATCTTCATTTGTCCTGCAGTGTTGCTTCTAATCTGTTTCTCTTCTTTTATTCCTCTATTATTTTCCTTTTATTTCATTTACATTCTTTTACCTTAGAGCTAAATCACTCCACTGAGTAGATATTTATAGTATGTAATTTTCTTATTTGTCTAACATATTGTTTTAAAATTATACTTATGGTTGAAGGTGGCAAAGTATTACTTATCAGTTTATCATTTTCCCAGTCTATGATTAATCCTATTGTTATTGCTAATTGTACTACATTAGCCAATGTGACCGAGTTGTGATCAGTTCAACTTTCTTGTATTCCAGCACACATACTTGTGGTAATGAAGACTACTATAATTCACCACCAAAGATTTGGGTGGTAGGCCAAATGGGCAGCAACTTTTAATGCCTAATAAATTGAAGATACAGGATCTTGAGACAGACTCAAAAGCCAGCTACAACTAGATGACATCTCTGAAAAGGAGTCATTTCCCAAAGAGGTCTCAAGCATTTTATAAGCCTCCAGTAGAAAACAAACAACAAAAAAATAGAAAGTGAGAAAACATGTGTCCTGGTTACTTTTCTCTCATTACTGAGACAAAATATCCAACACCCAAAATGCAGGAAGGAAAGGTTTATTTAGCTTACAGTATGTGGAGGTTTCAGTCCATTCTTGGCTGCTTCAGATGCAGAGTGGCACATGGCAGAGGGCAAACTGTTCAGGGCAGCAGAGCACAGCAAAAACAACCAGAGCAAAAGGGAGGAATGGCTGCAAGCAACGTTTTTCCTTCCCTTACATTGTAAACAGGAGGATCAAGGAGCCACCCTGCCTCAACCTCTTTCCCTATAGAGGTTGGAATTTGAGGTTGCCCTGAGGAATCTGCAATGTGCTGCCTCAGCCTGGGAGCTCTGTGTCCAAAACCACAGACCCAATAACTATGCAGCTGCCATGGCTGCTCCGCACAGAAAGCCTATAACCTGGCTGGACTCTGGTCCCCACCATGTGCACTCCCTTAACTCACCTGAGCGGACACAGAGAACAATGGCCATTGTCCTGCTGCACACAGGGAAAACCTCACCCCCGGAGTTATCAGGAATCTACTCCGTGTGTCACAGGGATTGATGCCTTGCCTTCTCTGGATGAGGCAATATTGGCAGGAGCCAGCTTTTCCTGTCTCCTTGAGAGTTGTGGCCCTGAAGTGTCAGCTCTGGACAGAGGTGCCAGAGACTGAAAGGAAATGCAGACATCTAGCTCTGTAACCACAAGGAAAAGGAATACCTGAATGCATTTCAGGAGCTGAGACACACAGGTGGCCAGGGCATGTGAGAAGGGCTGGGCCTCCAGGGACACAGCAGCAACATTTTGGACTTGCCCTTTCTCACTGTGGTAGGTACTACCATACCCACTGTGATTTGGAGATATGCAAAATCTGCCCAGGGTCCCTGTTCCTCTCCATGTGTGGTGGGTGGAGGCTTCCTGCAGTCAGGACTGGTGCCCGGGCTCTGGGCAGGGTAAGGTAGAATTTTATGTGTAGCCTGTGACACTGTGAGACAGATACCAGTACTATAATACCACTGTGTCTCAGGCCTGCACAAATTCCTCTTCCACTACTGGGCTGCACCCAGACCCTTCCCCAGAAGGTCTCCTGGGGCCAGGCTTGTGGTGACTGCCTTCTGCCTTTGAACAGCTTTAGCAGGATCAGGGGTGGGGAGGTGTTGCTGATCTCTGGTTGTGGGCCACGTGGTGCAGGGAGCTGACATCTGGCCCAGGTCCTCCCTGCTGTCACTCTCTTCGTGAGATGTGGGGGTTTGCTCAGACCTCAAAAGTCTTATCCTCCTCATGGGGCTGGCCAGGGGCAGTAGTTTCTGGCTGGTTGGGTATCACTGTGGGACCAGCTACTCCAGTCCACAGTGACACAGACATCAGCAAAAACCTTCTTTCCACTCGGGCCTCCCAATTGCTGGGCTCAGAATCCAACTCAGACTTGACTGGTCTGAGGCTGTTTCCCCCAAGCCCTGGCTCATCTCTTCCATGTTCTGGAAGTTCCCGGTCCCTGGACTTTCTGCTGAGTCTGAGTCTGGTTGTGCCCAGCATGTGGCTCTGCAGAGGCCACTGCCTCCCACACAGCATTGGAACAGAGCTACGCATGAACCTTGTCCACACCTCCCTGCCAGTGCAGGGGAGACAGGGTGGATGACTTGCAGTGGGTGAGCACAGAGCAGGATGTGACAAGGTCATGGGCACAAGGTCCTGGGGTCTGCCCAACTAGGACAGTAGACCTAGACCTGCCCTGGAGGGGAGGTGTATGCATTCAGGGAGCCTGTCAGGAACAGTCCTGATATGATGCAGCTGCACCAAACAGTCCTTTTGCCGTGTCTTCTCACCACAGTGGCTTCCTCCAGAGAGGGGAGGAAGAGGACTCAGGACAGGGCAGGGCTTTGGGTTGTGGGGACATCAAGATAGGTCATTACTGGTGTTCATATCCTTTTCTGCTCAGGTTTATTCCTCTGGACACTGGCTGCATGGGAGTGGCTCTGGCTCACATCTTCCTGGTCTGGCATTGGAGTAGAGGACTGGATTATACAGGAGTCAGCAGCCCTCCGGGAGACTGGGATGATGACAAGCTGATGCCTGGTTGGGCAGGGGTGTTTCGAGCACAGTGCAAATGACTGTGGCATCCACTGCTCCACATACAGTGACAGAAGCCCTGACAGTATGGCCAGGGCCCAGAGCCCAGAGCTGCCACCCTATCTCCACTGGGTCCCTCAGAAGGATAAGCCAGGGACACTGAGCTGTGGGCAGAGTTGGGATCAGGAAATCCTGGTAAACAGAAATAACCCTAGCAGAGGACAGGTGCACCTGAGGTTGGCAGCAGCATTCTGCCTCGGTAGTGACATCCCCAAGCCCTGCCAAATGCAGAGTGCCCACCCTCCTCACTAACAGTCAGACTCTCAGTCTCCCCACTGTGGGAGGGATGTGAATTAGGGAGTGGGCACAGAATCCCTGGCATGATGGCTTTCTCAAGAGCAGGGAAGAAGGGGGCTCAGTCCCAGAGAGGCTGCTTCTGGGAGGCCTCAAATCTCTGTGTGGGCATCTGAGCTTGTTCTGTCCATCAGGTCCTGGGGCAAACCTCTGCACTCCCCAAGTTGACACAATGTATCAACCATAACAACAACAAAAAAATAGAAAATGAGAAAACATGGAAGTAGGATGCAACCCATAATCTCCAATGTGCCCAAAACATAATAAAGGGTCATTGAAGTGGAAGAAATAAAAAACCTCCCAGCCGAATTTTATCAAATGGTGGTAACAAAGTAACAAAACAGATCAATAAGTCCCTTGAAAAAAGTAACACAGACATAATTAAATAGATATGATCATAATAAAGGGAATGATTAATGAGTATAGCGTACATACAGGTAAAAAATAGAAGAGAGATGAAAACCATGAATGTCCAACATAAAAATCAACTGCATTCCATAAACCAGATTAGAATAAAAATCCAGGAGACTAAAAATTCTACTGCAAGTATACACAGCAGAGTCACCAATAAGAAGATAGAATATCAGATCTGGAGGACAGGTTCTGGTTGGTGATCATCCAATGAAAGACTTCTTAAAAATAGAATAGAACCATGAAAAAACAACCCAACAGCTGCTAGACAATGCAAACAAGACGAATATAACATTAATTGGAATCAAAGAAAAATCAGAACGTAGCAGAAAAGGCAGCAAAAACCTGTTCACGGAAGTAGTAGCAGAAAACTTTGCAAGCATGGAGAAAGAACTTGAGATACAGACATGTGAGGCATATAGAACTCCAAGTACTCATGATCAGAAGAAACTGTAGCAAAACCATACTTCTTAAGTGCTTCATGATGGTACAATACTTTCACAGAGATGAAAATAAAGAATCCAGGCCATGACCACTGGGCAGCACCTCACACAAATATGTGTCATTGTAAAGTGAACACCGCATCATATAGAGACAGACAGAAAATCTGGGAAGCATGGAGCTCTCCATTTTCCTCCATGGAACAGCTTTCAGTATGAGGAAGGCAACCCTTAAGCTAGCCCACAAATTCAAGGTAAACCAAGTCACTGTGGGTCTTAGTTACTTTTCTCTCATTGCTGAGACAATATGCCCAATGCCCAAAATTAAGGAAGGAAAGGTTTATTTAGCTTACAGTTTGTGGAGATTTCAGTCCATACTTGGCTGGCTCAGAGATAGGGTGGCACATGTCAGGGGACAAATGTTCATGGCGGCAGAACACAGCAAAAACAACCCAATAAGAACAAAAGGGAGGAATGGCAAGCAGTCTCTTTCCCTCCCTTACATTGTAAACAGCCTGCCCAGGGGGCATAAAGCACTCACATAATCTCCATGCCCTCCTCTTGCACAGGCTCAGGATGAATACAAAGTAAGCACCCTGGCTTCCTACTGAGTCACTCAGCCAAATCTCTTGACTCCCCAAGTTGACACAGTGCATCAACCATAAAAATGTGTGTGTGTGTGTGTGTGTGTGTGTGTGTGTGTGTGTGTGTGTGGTATGTGTCTGTGTCTGTATGTGTGTACACCTTCAGGTTTGAACCTAGGACTTTGCATGAGCTATATCCTCAACAGAACCCTTTTTTTCTTTTTTTCTTTTGAGATACATTCTCACCAAGTCACTAAATTGCCCAGGCTGGGCTCAGATTTCAAATTCCCCTGCCTGAGTTTCCTACAGTACTGGGATTGCAGGCATACATCCCTGTGCCTGGCTGCAAGTCAATGTTTAATGGACCAAGTCTCACTTCCACATATAAAGTACATAAACGAGTGCAGCCTGAAAATAAATCAGGGAATATGGTCAAATCCACTGTGAACACATGTACTTGGGTCCCTCAGGCAGGACTGTTGCACTGTTGTAGAAGATGGATCCAAAAGAAGGTTCTTATCCTGGAATAGCAGGTCACAGAGGTTCAGGGATGATGTAGTGTGACAGTGTGTGGCCACAGCGGCATAGAGCATGAAGAAGTGTACTTGGAAACAAGATTTAATTCAGTCATCTAAAACTAAGAGCCCATACTTGTTGGGCACAAGTCAGCTTCAGGGAAGCTGAGACCTCTGCTATTGTTTGTAATTCAAACACATGAGAAAAAATACACACGAGAGAAGCGATTTTCAATGTATTGTATGGGGTTTGGGGGGACAGGGCTGGAATAGGATGGGTTTTGTGTGACACATGTAGACATAGTTTAGGCAATCTTATCAGGGCACAAGGAACACATTGGCCAACCAAACAACTCTGACAGTAACTTGCTCTTAATTATGCTGACTCTTGTCCTGCAAATTCTCTTGTAAGGTCTAATCATGAATTCCAGGAGCATGGGGTTCCCCTTGTTCCCCGAAGTCCCTTCCTTAGCTCGCTCAGGTTCAATCACTCCTTGGCCCAGCAACTCTCCATAGTGCAGATATAGATGCATGTGTATGTATTACAGACACACAAAACATCTAGCCTTGCATGTAACTGCCATGTCAATGTAGAGTACAATCTCATAGCACCATGCACCCAGCCTCTGCTGGCCAACTGTGTGGTAGTTGGTGGGGAGGAACAAAAGTAAGGACAGCACTGCTTTGCTTTTGGTTCTGAGTTTGCTGCATTGTGAATGGTCTCCCACACGGTGGTAGCACTCAGCATAGGTCACAGAACAAGCACACACAGGAGGAAGCTTTAAGTGGGACAAGATTTGAAATTCTGCAGTGGGAATACACAGCCTGTGGCGCATGCCTGGTGGTAGTCAAGATCTGTGGTGTGTCTGGGAGAGATCCAAAATACATGGGACTTGAAGAGCAAAATGAAAGTGATAGAGTGGAAATGGCAAAGTAGACTCTGGAGGTTGGAAGAGGATCTGGAAAAAGCAGAAGAGGAAAAGACAGTGAATAAGGGGAATAAAAGTAAACAAGGGACAATTTGTATACATACCAACTTCCAAATATGTGTGTACTTATTATGAGTTGCAAATATATTCTAATCAAAAGGAGCTAATTTAAAAAAAAAAAAGATTTGTGTTCTTCATGGTGTCTCCTAGGAAGACACAGCCAGAAACCCAGAAATTTCCATACCCCCAAGGACTACATGGTGCCTCTATCCTGCAAACTCTGTCTGTGCTGGATCAATTTAGCAAATATTCAAACAGTGCTGATGATTACACAGGAGTGAGTGACATGAAGTACCATCTTTCCCTTAAAAAGAACATGTTTCCCTTCAACTGTCTGTATAAGGCCTAAAAAAAAAAATCAGATTCTGTGCTACAAAAATGCTTCTCTATGTCATCTAACACTTTTCCTGCAAATGCCTGGGGATGTGACCAAGCTCTCTCTTTAGTAGGCCTGGGATGTACTGCCATGGGAACAGCCTCCTGCAGTGTGTGACAGGAATCCTGATCAACCTCTTGATGAAGAAATTCCTGGCAAGGTGATTGGATGGGGAGGCACTAACTTCATAACTGGTCACCTCCTGATGAGCTAACAGCTGAAGAGCTGTCTGGAGATGGGCCTGGCTGTAGGAAGTGTTCACTGAAGCTGCCCCTCCATGCTTGGAAAGCACACCCAAGCCCTCCATCTTCAAGCTGGGAGTGATGGCCTGTTTACTGCCATCCAAGAGGTGGTTCCACCTCAAGCCAAAGCTCTGTGGAGCTCCTTTATCAGCACCTCTGTCCACCACACATAGCGACGTTCCTGCAGCAATGCCCTGTCATCTTTTGGTTCTGCATCTGCCCAGATGTCTGCTCCGACAGGCCACCATTATGTTCCAATGGCCTCTGGCAATCACGCAGGACCTGTGTTGGAGAGAAAAGAGCAGACATAGAAGGAAATTTTCAGGCACAAATTGTGAGACAGATGATGACTAGCTGGGGTTTTTCCTTCTATCAGTAAAACTAAAAATAGCCTCAAGAAGAAAAGGAACCATAACTGAAAACCTCAACATTCATTACCATCATCAGGTAATCAATCACCCTCACAGCAATGCAGAAGAGATGGCCTCCTGGGTGATCATAAAGGCTTCATTTACCAGCATTATCATCAATGATGCTAGACAACCAGTCTGTTCAGTGCAAGGAACACAGATGCACACAAGGAGCATCTTTATAACCTGTAACTATTTGCAGCTCAGGGTGACTTGGGAGCATGACAACCTGAGTTGCAGTGATGGAAAGGAAGACACATTTGCTGAGGTCCAGTGCACAGAACTCTGAGGGTCCTGCCATAGGAAATTCACTTCTGGGCAGACAGCATTGACTTCAAGTGACCTTTCAGAGAAAGAGAGGCTCCACCCATCGCTGGGATACAGCGCAGTGGGGACCTAAGTGGGCCAGGTTTGTTGAAAAACCATAAACTGTGGAACAGGATCACAGCTTAAAGGTGATTCATGTTTCAAAGCCACTAAAACTTAGAATCAAATAGTAAGTTCATAAAATATTTGATGCTGTATGTAAAGGATGCAAGTTAGAATCCAAGAGACTTACATAAGCTGATGAAGAAAAGGCAAATGTCCCCAAAATGGGCAAGGATGGGGCACAGCTCATAGCAGCACAGCTTCCCTCGCTCCCCCGGAGTGGGACTCAGTCACTCCCCAGGCACTGGAAGCAAGCTCAGGCTGGATGTGGTGCACTGTTGTGGAGACTCCAAATCACTCAGAGGAGGTAAGCAGGAACTAGGAGAGTGGGCTGGATCATGGAGACAGAGCACTGCCCTGCAAAAAGCCTGGACAGACACAAAGACTCAACTAAAGTTTGCTTCCAAAATCCTGGCCTCTCTGGACCTCTGGACTCAGAGACAGCACTGCTAGCCCCAGCTAACCTCTCTTTCATGCACTGTTGGCATCTGCTCAAAAGGTCTCAGTTGTGGCTTCATCTTCTGCACTTCCTAGATGTCCATGTATTGTACATCATAGGACCCCAGAGCTCCTTCCCGACACATGAGAAGTCAGGGCCTGTGTCTCCTACTCCTGTATTCTGAGTCTCCAGGGAAGACAGACTCCCAGCAGCCACCTCAGCCCAGACCTGGCCAGCCTTTTCTACAGACACAGAGCAGCCCTAGTAATTGTTCACCAGCCCCACTCTGCAGATCTCCATCTTCTCACTCCCTCAGTCTCCTCTGAACAGTTTCTGAAAAAAAATCTATTTCCAACACCTGAACTAAAGTCTGTTATGTTGTTCTTTGGCATGTCCCCACCCAGGCTGGGAAGTAATAATTTCAAACAAGTTCTCCTGTGGTGGGCACCATGGTAGATCAACCAAGAGGCTCAGGCTCTGTTGTGCCCTGTGTCTAGATGTCTCCCCAAAGCCTCATGTAGTCCTAGGTGGGGCTTTTTCAGAGGTGGCTGAATCTAGAGTAAATGAAGGATCCTTGGTGCAGTGCTAAGGATTATGGATATTAGGATTAAGGGTGAGTGATTACTAAATCAGTCCATGGATTGGTTTAGCACAACCCTACCCCTGGTAGCCTGGATACAATATAAGGGACAGAAAGAGGCTTGTCTCTTGCCTGCTTAGCTACCTTCTGCCCACCACAAAATATCTCTCCGCTGTGATGCCTGTTTGTCTTGACACCTGCCTTGGAGCCAGCCAACTATGGCCTAAAACCTCTACAAACAGTGAGCTAAATAAAACTTTCACCCTCTAACTCTGGATGCCAGGTATTTTGTCTCAGAAAGGAGAAAAATAACTAAGACACGTCCCGTAACTCCCCACGTATTTGTGCTGACCTCATATCTAACAGGACAGAGACTACTAAGGAAAGTCTAAAGCTAGCAATGGACTGGAGCTCAGCCTACATGGAACAGGGGAGTGATGGCCAAAGCCAAGGAGGCAGCGCTTCCAACCCCTCAAGTTAGCACCAATGATGATCTCCTTCAGCCCCTGAGATGGTGACCCAGAGTACAGCATTCTGCACCCCCTCACCCCTTCAGACAAATCCTGGGCCCTCAGGCACATACATGGAAATTCATATGAGCTGGTGCTCAGAAAACGCCCAGGTTGTTCCAGGGATAGAACCCCAGGAATGGTTCCTCATGCTGGATCAGGGAAAAGGTGGCTGTGTGTCCATCCGGCCCATAGAGCAAAGAAGACAAATGACCTGTGCTAGGGCCAGCCACGCAGGTTGGCTATGGGAAATTTCAAGGATCTAAATGCAATATCAGCAACTGCCAGAAGCAAGGCCACCCAAGAGAGATAGTGAACAGGCACATGAGGGATACAATCCCTCAGACATGCCAGAAAAAACCTCCACCCAGCAGCCCGTAGGGACCCAGGGCACCATGCATAGCAAGGAAAGGTCACTGCCAAACCCCTCCCAGACCCAGAGGTGGCCCTGAGCTCTTAAAAGGAAGAGGCCCCTGCAGAGTTATGACTCATAATCAACCCCAACTCACCCAGAAACACAGCAGAAACACAGAAACCCCACTGTGGAGCTGGTCATGAGTGAGCTAGAGTAGGCACAGAGACACCAGCAGGACTTTTTGTTGTGGTGTTTGTCACTGTGAGATTATTATACCTGCAGTAATAGCTACTATTACCACAGTGACACAGCCCCTCTCCAAAAGCTCCACCCCACATCACATCACTCTTGGGCCTAAGAGGCTGATAGTAGCATCAGAAGTGGGGCTGCCATTTTCCACGCACATGCAAATGCGCCATCCCTACCTGAGATGCCCCACAGGGAGATGTGAAGGAATCTAGCAGGAACACCTTGTGTCATGGCAGAAAAGAGGAAGCTGGGAGATTTCACAGCCCAGCCAGGAAGCAAACTTAGTGCACTTGGGGACCAGGGAAGAAAGCCTAGCTGCTCTGCCTCCCAGTGCAAAGACAGGACACCTGACTGGTGTTTGAGATAGGGCAGGCAGCCTAGGACTGTGGCCACAGGAGGGCTCATACTCTTAACTCCCAAAGCCTTTGTGTCTGTAACAGGAGTGTTAAAACTGACACAGAAAGGACTAAAGAAAAGAGTCAGTATAATGGATTTGAAGGACAGATTTAGAAGAGGGGCCAACCATATGTGGCAGTGAAACAAGCAGAGGGGTCAGACCCTGTGGCAAAGTCGGGCTCAGCAGGGACCCTAGCCACAGGACCAGGCACAAGCGGGAGATTCAAGCTCCACTCAGCTGTGTTGGCCAGCACACTCAGCCCCAGGAACATCCCTGGGGTCCTTGTGCACAAAATAGTAAATAGCACAGAGCTTCATCATGTGAGACAACATGGCTGAATTTGATGAGTATTGCACTAAAGAAGCTTTTTTACAAAGCAAGTCAAAAAAAATCCACTTTCAATAAAGTCCCTTGGACATGAAAGCAGAACAGGCAGAACCAATCCTTACTGTGAAGGAGTACATTCCCCAATGGAAAAAAAAAAAACAAAGAAAGCTGAGACAAGAACGATCCTCGAGTCATAGCACCCTAGTCCCAGAGAAATGGCTCCCAGGAAGTCCAGCCTCGCGGCACCTGGGAAGTAGCAGCTGAACCCTGGAGTAGTGCATGGCCTGGCACTGTGCCTACGGGAGAACTGTCCTTGCGGCATCACAGCACCCATATGGACCAGGCTGGGCAGATATGAAGCAAGGATTCTGTGTGGGCTCAAAGAGTGCTGTGGGACATGTGAAAAGAGGCCTCATGGAGGCGGTAGATTTTAGCTGGATGTAGAGGAGAAGGGCTCTGAGGCCATGGCACAGGGACAGGGTCAGTGACAGCTGGTAGGACTGAGGCTGTGTCTCCTCTCATGCCCCACATGGGTCAAGGAGCACCATCAGGATCTGGGGTCCTAGATCGGTGGGAACAGAAATGACTCCCAACCACTCTCAGCCTGGCTTTCCTGGGTAGACAGCTAGGAGATCAAAGGCCACAGAGTGACTCATACACAGTGTGGGGACAGTTCTCAACCCGAAAGGACATCCCAGTGCACTTGGTTCCAAACGGGGGCAAACCCCACCTGAGGTGGAGTCCAGGACACTGCTGGGCAAGCACGAGGCCACGTTTGGGAAAAAACTGTCCAAAGCAGCCCCTCACTCTCACCAGAGTGCCCCCAGGGACCCCACCAAGTGCTCTCCTAACCCCTACAGCTCATTACTCCTGGCCAGTTCTGCTTTCTATGAGCTTATCCCCTGGGACACCTGCCCAAAGCTGCATTCTAGAATGGGATTTGGGAAGGGTCTGTGTCACTGTGATATTACTGTGCTGGCTCTAGCTGTGTACCACAGCCATCAAAAACTCAGCCCAGAGGCCCACTATAACGTCCCCACAAAGCACTGCTCAGCACACACCTGGGCTTCTAAAGAGGTCCTCGTAATGGGGTGGTGTTTACACACCCAGCAGCTGTTATCCAACCCTCAGGGTGGCATAGAGCCCCATTCAAGGCTTCCAGGGCTGCACCAGGCATGCCTGCCCCTCCCAGGGTGATCGTAATGAGAAAGAGCAAAGTCACCCCAAAGGCAGTCAGATCTCATTCCCAGGGAAACCAGGTCCTTTGTCCCTCCCAGGATGAGACCCAGACCAGACCAGCAGCTCCACAAACTCCCACTCTCAGGTTGATGTGTGTACAGGGGACTCAGCTGGGACAGTTTGTGCCTCTACTTCTGAACATTGTGCCCCCCATATCTGCATGAGCAACCTGAGCAGAAAAATTCTCTGTGCTGGCTCTGGTCCTATGGATATTGCATCTGTAGAACCAATGCTTCACACCCAAGACTACACCCCACCCTACACCCACACTGTCCACAGTCAAACAACCCAAGCCCTACACTACCAACAGCCCACCCTACTCACCCACCAAATACTCTGCTCCATACCCAACATGCACTCCACCCCCGGCTTTGAATACCTACATCAGATACCTTTGGGGACCTGTATCAGCTGCCTTGGGGGTATATCAGGTAAGCCAGGGTAAGGTGGTCATCTGGGTCACCAATACAGGGCACCAACGTGGGCTTGCAACGAAACTCACTTATTTTCCTGAGCACTTTTTGAGAGACACCTGGGATCAGCCAAATCTGGATTGTCCCCAAGTACCCACAGTTCTGTGGGTCTTACCATTCTTCATCCTGCCCAGAGTAGCCCAGTGGGGAGCCCCAGCTTCACAATGAAAGACAAAGCATTCTAGCCGCCCTCCCAAGCATCTGCTCCTGCTCCCAGCACAGTCCTCTGGGGAGCCCAGAGGAACATGTGCAGGCCTTGGGGACAGGCTCATTTCCTGTCACCTGCCCCTGCATGTGCAGGGGACATTTTTGAGGGCCTTTCCTGGAGAGACATAAACCTAAAATGCTGGGCTAGGTCCACTCACCTGTTCATGATAACCCAAAGAAAGTTGGGGGTTTCAGATCCTTTAGACTTGGATTTGGCATGGGCAGGGCTTTTTGTGGCAGGGCTTTTCTCCCCCACTGTGGCACTACTATAACAGCTACCACAGTGATGGACGCAGCAGAAAAAACCATGGGACACCCAAGTGCTTAGACTCCACACTCTTAGATGCCAGAAACAGCTAAGGTCAGAGACTTTGCCTACCTCCACGCATTGGTTCAGGCCACATACAGCATCCTCCTCAGCATCCTCCCACCAACTTTGAGGGGCTCACAGGCAGCCACATGGACCCCATCACCACTGGGCCTCTGGCTCTGCACTCTGCTGCCAGAGCCCAGCTACAACAGCAGGACTCAGCCTGGCTCTTCACTCTTGTACATCCTGCTGGAATCAGCATCGGCAGCACCTCAAATCCCCAGGATGATTCTGAGCCAGAGCTCAGGTAGCTCCCCTCAGCCACCTAAGAACTCCCTCTCCAGTCGTCCTCACCTGGTACTCCCAAGGCAAAGATGTCTTCAATGAGCCCAAGCCCCATAGGCCTTTGAGAGGGACCCCTGGGTCACTTCAACCACAAGGAGCCCCTCCTAGAAACTGGGAGCCTGAGGAGACTGAGCTCACCCCTTGAGAAACCCTCTGCTAGGTTTATTTCAAGTTATGTCACCTCACCAGGACTTCCTGATCTCAGCTCCACCCACAGCTTAGTGACCCTGGCTCATCCTTCTGAGGGACCCAGTAGAGATAGTGTGGCAGCTCAAGGCTGTGGTGACAGGCCATTTTGTCAGGGCTTCTGTCACTGTGTGTATGAGCTAGCAGCTACCACAATGATGTGCACTGTGCTCAAAACACCCCTGCCACACCAGATGTCAGCCTCTCCCCTCCTGCCATCTTCTCAATGCCCCAGAGGGCTCTGACCCCTGGATAATCCTCTCCTCTGCTTCAGGACCAGAGCAGACTCCAGAAAGCTACTGGGCTGAGCCACTCACCCCGGCCACTGTCCAGAGGAGGAAACCTGAGCAGAAAAGGTTATGAACACCAATAATGACCCATCCTGATGTTCCCACACACCAAAGCCCTGCTCTTCTCCTCCTTAAGGGCCAAGGAGGGCCCTTATTCCATAAAGGATCAAAGAAGGCTTGTATAGAGTTCTCATGTGAGTGGATGCAGATCTTCAGAATGTAGACAGGAAGAACAGAAGCCTAAGGGTCTCAGGAGCCTTGAGAAACCCTTCTGGGGCTGAGTCCTCCTCCTCCCCTCTCCTGAGGGAGCCACTGTAGCAAGGAGAAGACACAGGGCAGCAGGACAATTTGGTATGCAGCTGCATCACATCAAGACTGTTTCTGACCAGATCCCCGAGTGCATGCACGTCTCTGCTAGCACTGGTCTGGGTCTACTGCCTTAGTTCGGCAGACCCCAGGACCATGTGCCTGCCTCACCTCCTGCCCTGTGCTCACCTGACACAAATCATCCACCCTGTCTCCCCTGCACTGGCAGGGAGGTGTGGACAGGGTTTGCATGTTGCTCGGTTCTGATGCTAGATAGGAGGCAGTGCCCTCCACAGAGCTCCTTGCTGGGCACAACCACATTCAGACTGAGCAAAAAGTCCAGGGACTGGGAACTTCTAGAGCTTTGGAGAGATGAATCAGGACTTGGGGGAACCATATTGAGGTCAGTCAGGTCTAAGAGGGATTCTAAGCCCAGCAATGGGGAGGTCCCATGGGAATAAGATTTTTGCTAATGTCTGTGTCACTGTGGACCTGGGTACTTGGTTCCACAGTGATACTCAGTCAGCCAGATACTACTTCCCCCAGCCAGCCCTATGAGGAGGAAGAAGTTTTGGGGTCTGAGCAAGCCACTCCCTCTCTACAGGAATGGAGCAGCTGGGGGTGCTGGGACTGAAGGCAGCCCCTGTACCATGTGGCTCATATCACAACCAGAGATCACCACCCCATCCTCACCCCCACCCCACCCCCGCAATCCTGCTAAAATGCTCAGGGGCTGAAGGACCAGGACCCTCAGCCTGGCCCCAGGAGACCTTTTGGGGTCTGGGTGCAGGCCAGTAGATGGCAGAGGAATTTGTGTGGGCCTGAGACACAGTGGATATTATAGTAGTAGTGGCTGGGGCTCACAGTGCCACAGACCACACATAAAACTCAACCTTAAGCTGCCCAGAGCCAATTCACCAGCCCCACCTGTAGGAATCTTCCATCCACCACCACAGAGAGGAACAGGGGCCTTGGGCAGAATCTACATAGCACCAAATCACAGTGAGTATGGTGGTGGTGACTACAATGAGAAAGGCCAAGTCCAAAACTGTTCCTGCTGTGTCCCTGGAAGTCCAGCTCTGACCTACATGCATACCTTGGCCACCTGTATGCTTCAGCCTCCAAGTGCATTCAGGTATTCCTATTCTTTGTGGGACAGAGCTGAATGTCTTCATTTCTCTGCCAATCTCTGGTGCCTCTGGCCAGAGCTGACCCTTCTGGGGCACAACCCTCAAGAAGACAGGAAAAGCTGGCTTCTGCCACTATTGCCTATACCAGAGAAGGCAAGGCATCAAGCCCTGAGACACAGAGCAGATTTCTGACAACCCCAGAGGAATAGGACTGAGGTTTGCCCTATGTGCACCAGGACAAAGGCCACTGGTCTTTGTGCCCACGCAGGTGTGTTGAGGGAGCTCACAGGTGGGGACCAGCTCCCAGCCAGGATACAGGCCCTCTCTGCAGAGTAACCTTGGCAGCTACATTATTGGGGGGGGTTCCATGGAACTGGGCACAGAGCCCCCAGGCTTAGGCAGCACCATGCAGTTTCTACAGTGCCACCTCAAACTCCAAGTTCATAGAGATAGAGTTCGAGGCAGAGTGGCTCCCTGAGTACCCACAATGCAGCCCCGCCCACCCCAACCCTCTTGAGCCTCAGTCCCAGTTGATAGCCAGGGCCTGGCCTCTCCATGTCTGCCATGCCTACATCTCCAAAGCACTCCCTGCCTGCTCACCCAGGAGGGTGGTTCAAGCTGTAACTCACGGCTCCCTCCCTGGGAGAAGTGGCTCATACCAGGATCCTGACACCAACGCTGGTCACAGGTGGGGCAGCGGGCCTAGAGCAGCCCTCTCCTCCACCCCACAGTCTCTCTTGGAGTTGGCCAGTCTCAGATCCAGGATGCCACTCAGGGAAAGCCTCACAGGAAGTCGATAAGCTCCAGGCCAGTCTCAGAGCCCCAACACCTTCCTGTGCCCCTTCCTGCCCTCCTCCCCTCTGACTGCTGTGAGACACAGCACAAGGATGGCCCTGCACACACTCCACACCCACAGCCACATGCTCCTTCCTTCCTTCCTTCATCTTGATGCTAGAGCTTCCAGTGTGGCTCTTCTAAACCCCTAGGGTGCAAGACCCTCAGGTTGAGCTACAGAGCAAGATATTCCTTCTCTCAGGCCACTTGCTGGTGAAGAAGGGAGAGGCAGCCAGTAGCCTGGACTCAACATTCCAGAAACTTCCCTCAAGCCTGGAAGAAAATGACCCATTTCATGATACCTGTTTGCCTTTTCTGTCCTTATTTCTACTTTCAGTTTCTCACACCAGGGAAGCAGTGCAACTTTTACTTATGTGTGTCTGATTTACTCCACTTAAGGGTACAGTCTTCAGGTGCATCCATTTACATAGAAATGTCTCAAGTTTATCCCTTATGGCTGAGTAACACTGCACTGTATAATGAAAAAAAAATGATCTTCTTTACCCATTCATCAGTTGATGGGCTTCTGGGTTGTTTCCAAGATTTACCTATCACAAACATTGCTATAACACTCTGGTTTCTCTTCAGATTGTATAAATCTTTTTTTGCCCTTTACAAATATTGCTATAATTGATTAAATTGGGATCAAATGGGGATCAATTATACCTCAACAATTCTTATTGGCTGACCATAGTTTTGTTCATTTTTCCTCTACTTGGACCTGCCTTACCTCATGGTTTTGCTCTTTAAAAGTCCCTAGAAAAGACAGTCTTGGGCAATCCACTCAGGGCCCCCTTCTGTCCCTCTCTTGGACAGAAGCTTTATTTCCCTCAATAAATATATTCTGCTCTTAAAAAAAAACAAATGTTGCTATAAACATGAGTGTACGCATATCACTGTGATATGATGCTTTTAGTTTTTTTAGCAAAACACCAAACAGGAGAATAATGGAACCTCTAGTTGGATCAAAAGGAACCTCTAGTTTTAGTTTTTTGACAAAATTCCACACTGATTTTCACAGTGATTGTACCAGTGTACACTCCCACCAACCATGACGGGTTCCTTTTCCCCCACACTTTCACAAGCATTTGTTTCTGGCTGGTTTCTTGATAATAACAGAGTATGTACAAGTGCATATTCTCCATATTGAATGTGATCATTATCTATATTTAAAATATACCAATAAAATTAATTAATTTTTTTGAAAAAGGAAAATGACCCAGAACAGTCAATGACAAGTGTTTTATTAAAATTACCAAGTTTCAAAATTAAAAAAAATCAACATCCATGCTAAGGAGAAAACCAACCTAGCCTCAGATTTCTCAAAAAAAAAACTTTGTTTCAATGCTTACAAAAGAAAATATGACCTAGGAAATTTATGCCTGACAAAACTGTCATAGGAATATAGTTTCCACTTGTAAAAACTTGGGGGTTTTCCCTGGAGTCCATCCTCACTGTATAGATTCAACAACCCTATGCAAACATAGTCACATACGTATACATGTACCTTGTAAGATTTACATGCTTACTTTTACTTATTTAATACCAACAATATAAATATTGACATATAACATTATTAATTTGAATAACATACACTCAGTATAATAACACCCACCTCAATTGGAGTCAGGACCCCAAGCAAAGGTGTGGCTGGGTTTCCATCCACTGTGGCACTGGACTCCTGATACCCTGAGCTCTGCATGGTGACAACAGCCTCCTTAGGGCCCTGACAAGACTGTGGCCTCAGGGTGAGGCTGTCACCACAGCAGCCATCACCTTGGGCCAGAGTGTGAGTGCCAGACCCCACTCAACTGTCCAGGACAAAGTCACAGGACTCAGAGACCCACAGTGGGAGGTACCCCATGAAAACTACCTCCAGTGGCCGACCAGGCCAGAGAAGGTGAGGAGAGGTCGTCACAGGACACCTGATATGCAGCAGTCCCAGGGCTTTCTTTCAACTGACCCTTCCTTTGCAGACAAACTCCTCTTCTGCCTCCCGCCCACTGACCCCCAGAATGTGGACAAGAGCAGAAGACCAGAATGTTGAACTTTATTTTTCTTAATTTGTTTTGTAGTTGTCAAAATTGTATGTATTTCTCATGTACAACAGAATGTTTAGACATATATACATCGTGCAATGGCTAAGTTGAATTAATTAACAAATACATTACTTCACATACTTGTCATTTTTGTGGAAAGAATACCTATATTGTATTCTAGTGGCCTTAAAGAATAGGACACATTGTTATCGATAAACACTAAGTCATACAGGAGACTTCATCCCTCCTATCTAACTGAAATCCTGTGTCCTTGGACCAAGATTTCCCTAACTCCATACCCCAACCCCATTTTGGTTGCCATCATTCTATCCTCTGCTCAATGTGAATTCTACTTTATTAGATTTCATGTACAAGAGAGATCACCTGAGGTTAGCCTTTCAACCCTCTGTCCCACACATACATGGCTGTTTTAGGAACCAAAATGTTTCCTCCAAATATAGCCAAACACTTTATAGAGGTCCTGTAGTATTACACTGACTAGTGATATCATGCCTTCTTTGTATGCACAAGCATGATAATTAAATCCCCTAATGCCCAGTGAGGTCACTGAGTCATACCCATGAGCCATAGAGCTGAACTCAGAACATGCATTCAGAGTGGAGACAGGAAAAAACTCAGGGCTGAACTTCTTCCCTAGGGCCTGTGAATTGCAGATCTCGGGAGCATAGTTTCCACAGCAATGTGGAAGAATCTGAATTGTAGCAGTGTGAATTTTTACAAAGAACACCAAAATGTACAAATAGATGAAGGACACTTACCAGAAAAATACATCCAAAACAAAGCATGAAGATATAAGCCAAATCACTGTTCATGAAAGTAAAGATAATAGAGCAATTTGATTTATGAAAGAAAGACATGAGTTAAATACAAGTTCTTTGAGATGGTGATGGAAATGGACAGGAGGAGAGGAAGTAGGGTCTGCCCAAAGTTACAAGCTAAGTTTTGAAAACAAGTAGAAAGAAAATAAGGAAAAATAGACACCAAACAACACAAATAAGACCACAGGGAAGAGAATAATGATGTCCTTGCAGAGCAGAAATAAATACAAAATTAAAGACATGCATTGGGCATAGAAATCAGAGAAGAATGACTTAGAGGAGCAGCCAAAGTCTGCACCGGGGACTCCAGGCCAACAGAAGCTTACAACAGTCCAAGTACACATCTGAAAAACAGAGTGAGTCCAAATATATAACCTAAGGATTCATCTCAAAGTCCTAGGAAAGTAAGAAAAATCTAATCCCAAAGCAAGTATAAGTAAGGAAATTTTAAAAGATCAGTGCACAAATTAAAGAATTGAGACCTAAAATAATACAAAGAATGAAGGAATCAAAGCGTCGGTCTATTGAAGGAGTAAACAAAACAGATAAACCCTTAGCCAATCAGAGAAAAGAAGGATGAAAAGATGCAGATCAATGCAATTATAAAAGAGGAGTGCCAGGAAAATGGCAGAGTGCTAAGCAGCAACAAAGAAACCTCTCCAAGATTTGGAAGTGAGACACTGGAAAATAACATCTTAGGGAAGAAAAGGAAAGAGGTGGATCCCCAAGACCCAGAAAGGATCTGAAGGGAAAATTAGAGCCCACAGAGAAAGTGAAGAGACAGACCTGAACATAGAAGAGAGGGCAAACTGCACTATGCTCCCAGCTCTTGGTTCAGGGCATGAGAGAGAAAGGTCACATCTACAGAGACACAGGGAGGGCAGGTGACTTCACCGGCCTCCAGGGAGAAACAAACCAGTGGAATGGAGCAGTGTGTGCACAGCTTGTGAGAGACTGCAGTTCAAGAGCCTGGTGTGTTCCCTGGAGAGGGTGCTTGGCCATACACCATTGTAGGGAAGGGCCAAATGGAACTTGGAGCAGCCATGGTTTGACTCCATCTCAGGGCTCCCAGGTGAGTGGGTGAACGAGAGCCATGGGAGACATGCATAATCACAGAGCCATGGTCAAGCCAGTAAGAGACGCTCAGGGTGTCCTAGGCTGAAAACCTAAAGCCTAAAGCTCACAAACATAGGCCAAGATCACCCTGAACTTTTGTGGATTTGAAAGTACTGTACCATACTTGAAACTACCATAATCCAACTGCAAGCTTACTGCGATTATCCAACAAGAATCTGGGCTCTGACTGCCTCCTTTGTCTACCTGCAACAGCAGAGTCAGGCCCTGAAATGGACACTACCTCAAAACTGTAGACCCCAGAACACAGCCATGGACATGAAATCACCGAGAAATGCCTTGTTTTCCCTTTGTTCTTGGTATTTTTATTTGTTTGCTTGGTTTCTTTCTTTCTTTTTTTTTTTGACTTTTTGTTTTTTCATGAGTGTGAACATTGTTTTCAAGGTTTTAGTTTTCTTCTTATTTTTTATTTTTCCTTCTTTCTTTTCCTCCTGTATTCTTTACAAGTTCCCCAGGGCTTGGGTCATCTGCATTTGTCCTGCAGCCTTGCTTCTATTCTCTTCCTCTTATTTTTCTATGATTTTCCTTTTATTCTTTTTACTTTTTATTACCTTAGAGTGAAATCACTCAATTGAGTGGATATTTATAGTATATAATTTTCTGCTTTGTCTTAGATATTTATAAATATTACACCTGTGGTTAAAGATGGCAGAGTATTTCTTATCAGTTTATCATTTTCTAGTCTATGATTAATACTATTATTGATTGTACCACCTTAGCCAAAGTGACGTCACTGTGATCAGTTCATCTTTCTTGTATGCCAACACCTACACTGTCGGTAATAAAGATACTATAGTCCAGCACCAAAGAACTGACTTCTAGGCCAAATGGGCAGCAACTTCTCATCTCTAATAAATTGAAGAGGAAGGATCTTGTGACAGACTCAAAATTCAGCTATACCTAGAAGATATCTCTGAAGAGAAGTCATTTCCTAAACAGATCTGAATACTAGTAATAAACCTATCTACCATGAACATTTTATAAGCTTCAAGTAGAAGACAAATAAACAACAAAAAAATAGAAAATGACAAAACATTGATGTAAGATGCAATCCATAATCTCCAATGTGATCAAGACAAAACAAAGGGACATTGAGGTGGAGGAAATAAAAAACCTCCCAGCTGAATTGTATGAACTGGTAGTAGCAGATGTAACAAAACAGATCAATAAGTCTCTTCATAAATACAAAAGAGAAATAATTGAACAGATATATCCATAATAAAGGAAATGATTAGTGAGTCTAGAGTACATACAGATAAAAAAATAGGATAGTGATGGAAATCATGACTGTCCAACATAGAAAAGCATTGGATTCTATAAAAGAGATTCAAATAGAAATCCAGGAGAATAAAAATTCCTCTACAAGTATACACAGCAGAATCATCCAACAGGAAGATAGAATATCGGATCTAGAAGAAAGGTTCTGGTTGATGATCATCAAACAAAAGACTTCTTAAAAGAAGCAAGGGACCACAAAAAAATCCAATAGCTGCTAGACAGTGCAAACAAGACTGATATAACATTAACTGGAATCAATGGAAAATTGGAACACAACACAAAGGGCATAAAAAAGTTGTTCACAGAAGTAATAGCAGAAAACTTTCTAAGCACGGAAAAAGAACTTGAGATGCAGACATGTAAGGCATATACATATCCAAATACTCATGATCAGAAGAAACTATACCAAGACATATAATAGACAAGATTCCAGAAATTCAACACAGGATCAGAATATTAAAAATCTGTGGGGAAAAGAAATAAGTTGCTTATAAAGGAAACCCCAAATGAGAATCACAGCAGACTTCTGGACACAAACTCTTAAGCCAAAGAGAGCTTGAAGTATTTCAAGCCCTCAAAGTAAACAACTTCAAGTCCAAATTGATGTACCTCACAAAACTATCTTTTGAAATTGATCAATAAATGAGATACTTCCATGATAAAGAATACCTGGGGAAATTCGTGAACATCACACCAACATTCCACAAATATCTGAAGGATATCCTAGATAAAGACAACAATTCTAGGTATCCCAATTGAATAAATTCCCAGAAAGGCAGTCAATTAACCATAAGGGAAAGAAAGGAAAGCAACAACAGGAAAATATTATTACAAGAATAAGTCAATACATATCAGTTATAATCATCAATTCACCAATCAAAAGAAACAGATTGTCAGAATGGATCAAGAATCAAGTCCAATAATATGCTACATACAAGAAACACGTTTAATCCAAAAAGAAATTCGTAGACAGAAAGTCGAAGGATAGAAAACAATATTCCAGGTGAGAGATGATAGCTTTCCCACCTGAGACCTGCCCAGTCCTCATGGTGACAGTCCAGTGCTGAGTTATAATGGTGCCTAGCTCCTTCTTCCCAGAGACCCCTGTAGTTTCTTCTTCCGAGCTGCCTTTGCCAAAGCCTGTGCTCACCAACAATGATCCAATCTCCTTTCAGCATATTATGCTGAGCAGCCCACGTCAGCTACACTGTACCCCCTCCTCTCTGAGTGCGTATAAACTCCAACCCTGTCCTTTGTCTTCAGAGAGACAGCCCAGCTGTTCTGGTGCTGACTTCCTCCATGCCCACATTAAACTTCTATCTCTTGCTGTTCATATCTCTCTCCTCCTCTGTGCCATGTTAGATTGAGTACTTAATTTTACCTCAATCAACAGGAACCTGGAAAAAAGCAGGGGTAGCTATCCCACTTGCAGATAAAGTCAATTTCAAATATAAACTAGAGGATTTTATAGGTAAATGGTCACAACTAGAGACCATACTTCGAAGATATCAATGGATAAAGCAATAACCACTGTTGAGACCATGTCACCTTGCCTATAGATCAGTTGTGATTGTACTATTTTTATGCTAATTGGTGTCTGTTTGTTAATATGTTTTTGTACTTTTATTTTTTTTAAAAAAGAAAAGAAAAAAACAACTACAGACCATACTCATAAGTGAAATAAATCAGACCTGCATGTGTAAGCAACATACTGTCTCATTAGTGTAAGAACCTGAAAGAGTAAATAAAAATTAGCAGGTATGAGAGACATTGTGAAATGAAAGGAAAATGCTCAAAATTAAGGGGCAACTGGGGTGTGGGAAAAGAGAAGGGAAAAAGAGGAAATTGTGTATGTATATGTATATATATATATATATATATATATATATACACACACACACACACACACACACACACACACACATATACATACAGGATAACTAACAGTTGTACTACTGTCTTCTATTGCTTTACTGAAAGGCACAGTTAATGATTACTTGTTTGATCAATATTGCATGTCTCTGTTTTCCTGGAAAATCACTTTGAAGATATCAAACGTAATACAACAACCATTGGTAATTTCCCACCACTTTGTCTGTAACTCTGTATTGTTTGTATTGCTTTTACGCTAATTTGTAAATGGATGTCTGTTTGTTAATATGTTTTCTTCTTTTATTTTTAAAATACATTTTTTAAAAAGTGGATTTTAAGCCCAGACTGATTAGAAGGGCAAAGAAAAATCACTGTTATACTTGTTAAAGGGCTAATCCAAGAGGAAAAGATAACCATCATAAATATATATGTACAAATACTGGTGCACTCAAGTATATATGTTATGGTTGATACATTGTGTCAACTTGAGGAGTCTAGAGGTTTAGCTGAGTGTCTGAGGAGGAAGCCAGGGTGCTTACCTTGTATACATCCTGAGCCTGTGGAAGAGGAGGGCATGGAGATTGTGTGAGAGGTACACGCCTCCTGGGTGGGGATAGGCTGTTTACAATGTAAGGGAAGAAAAGAGGCTGCTTGCAGCCATTCTCCCCTTTTGCTCTTGTGGTTTTTGGTAGTTCAACATTTCAACTAATGTTGAATCTAAAGCTTCTAGGAAAAGAATGACGCATCAAACCCAAAGTGTATACAAGGGAAAAAATTACAAAAGTCAGAACAGAAATTAATGCAGTTCATGCTAAGAAAACAATACAATGAATCAATAAATCAAAAAGTGAATTCTTTTAAAGATTAAATCAAATAGACAAGCCTTTAGTCAACCTTATATTTTTTTTTAAAAACAGAATAAAAAGACCCAAATCTATGAAATTAGGAATTAAAGAGCAAAATCACACTGGATCCTGCAGAAATCCAAAAGATCATCCATACCTACTTTAAGAAACTGTACTCTAATTATATGGGAAAACTCAGAAGAAATGGACAAATTTCCAGATACACATGAATTACAATCATCAAAAAGATATAAAAATTCTAAATAACCCAGTATCAGTGAAATCGAAGAATTATTTTAAAAATTATCTACTAAGAAAAGTCCGGGTCCTGCTGGATTCACTGATGAACTCTACAAGAACTTTAGAATAGATCTAATGCTACTACTCTTCAAACACTTTTAAAAATTGAGATGGAAGCAATACCCCTAAAGTCATTCCTGGAAGCAAGCATTACCCTGACACCAAAACCAGAGAAGGACCTAACCATATAAGAGAACTAAAGGCCAATCTCCTTAGTATAGATGCAAAGGTTCTCAATAAGATACTGATGAACAGAATGTACCAAATCATCAAAAAGAGTATATTCCATGAAAAAGTAGGATTCATCTCAGAGATGCAGAGATGGTTCAACATATGCAAATTAATAAATGTAATACACATCATTAATAGAATAAAAGACAAAAACCACATAATCATCTCAGTAGATGCAGAAAAGCCATTTGCCAAACCCAAAAGCCATCTATGAAAAAAAAAACCCTAAGGAAAATTGGAATAGAAACTCTTTATCTCAATCTAATAACAGCCATCTATGACAAACCAATAGCCGACATCATACTAAATGGTCAAAGATTGAAAGCTTATCTACTTCTAAAATCAGGAACAAGACAAGAAGGTCCACTATCACCACTTCTCTTCAATACAGTTCCGGAAATATTAGCCAGAAGAATTGGAAAAGAAATAAATAAAAGGAATATGGATAGGAAAGGAAGAAGTTTAATTATCATTACTTGCTGATGACATGATACTTTACATAGAAGACCCCCCAAACTCCATCAAAAGACTCCTAGAATTAATATCAAAATTCAGTAGCATAGCAGGATACAAAGTTAACAATCAAAAATCCATAGCACTCCTGAACATGAATAACAAATTCACTAAGAGAAAAGGTAAGGAAACAACACCTTTCACAATAGCATTAAGAAAAATGAAATACTTAGAAATCAATCTAATAGGAAGTGAAAGACATATACATTGAAAACCACAGCACTTTGAAAAAAGGAGATCAAAGAGGATATCAGAAAATGGAAAGACATGCCCTGTTCTTGGGCAGGCAGTACCAATATAGTGAAAGTAGACATACTTCCCAAACTGTTATACAGTTTTAATACACTCCCAATCAAAATACCAAGTGTACCTCACAAAACAAGGGAAAACAATCCTAAAGTTCATACAAAAGCAGAAGAGACCTAGAATAGTGAAAACACTTCTTGGCAATAAGGGCAAGGCAGAGGGAATCATGATCTTGATTTGAAGTTAAATTAAGTGATATCATTATCATAATAAAAAGCATGATACTAACAAAAAAGAACAGACCCAAGAATCAGTGGCCCAGAGTAGTAGATGCAGAAACAACTCCAAGCACACTCAGCTACTTTATCTTTGACAAAGAAGCCAAATACCTTCACTGGAAGGGAGATAGCCTCTTTAATCAATGGTGTTGGGAAAACTGGGTTTCCACATGCTGAAAATTGAACCTAGATGCATATCTTTCACTGTGCACTAAACTAAAATCAAAATGAATCAAGGTCTAAATATAAAGGCAGAGATACTTAATCTTCTGGAAGAAAGAATAGATAAAACTCTCAAAAACATAGGGGCAGGCGAAGATTTTATGAACGAAACCTTGATTGCACCTTCTGGAAGGGTCATCTCAACTCCACCTGAAAGCCAAGATATGATCCTCCCCCACTGATCCAGCCTCCAGACCTAGCAATCATAGCATGGCTGTGACATTAAGCCCTTCCCCTGACAGGTGATGAAAGGTGGGAGGGGGTCCAGAATCTACAGACAGGCAGCATGGAGAACAGCAGGCCTCTGCAGCTATGCATTGCACAGTGAAGAAGAGATAGGGTGGATGGGTCAGGCTCCCTTGGGAGACTCAGGGATTCTGCCATTCCAGATCCATCACACGGAGACCAGTGGTTGGACAAAGAGGAACAGGAGCAGGGCAGGAGTGGGGCCTGCAGCTGGATGCTTTGCTAAGGTGATGCAGAGCCTGGGATGAGACAAAGGCTGGGGCTGGCAGGGAGCAACACAGGTCCACATGCTTTGTCCTGAGCAGCCAGGGCAAAGCCCATTGGCTAAAAAGATCTGAGAGGACAAACAAAGGAAAACCAGCCAGAGGACCCAGAATGAAAGGTGAGACTTGATTGAGTGAGAATTAGGTACTCAATCTAACACAACACAGAGAAGGAGAGAGATATAAACAGCAAAAGATAAAAGTTTAATGTGGGCACGGAGGGAGTCAGCACCAGAACAGCTGTGCTGGCTCTCTGAAGACAAAGGACCAGGTTGGAGCTTATATGCAGTCTAAGGGGAGGGGCCACAGGGTAGCTGATGTAAGCAGCTCGGGGTGTCATACTAAGGAGGGATTGGATTACCTTTTTTCTTTTAATTTTTTTTTTATTCTAAAAGTAAAAGAACAAAAACACCAACAAACAGACACACAGCAGCACAAAAACAGTACAAAAACTGAACTACAGGTAAGGTGGCAGGGAATCAACAATGGTTGTTGTATTACACATTGATAACTTCAAAGTGTATGCTCAGGACAATACAAAGAGACACACAAGATTGATCAAGCAATCATTGATTGTTCCTTACATGAAAACTACATGAGACAATAGTGCAACCATGTCAGCCATCCTGCATATATATAATACCTACACAGCTATCCCCCCTTCCTTTTCTCCTTCCCTTCATCCCGACTGTTCTCTACTTTTCAGCAGCCTCCTTTCATACCTCCCAATTTATATTCCCACCTCCAGGTTCCTACACTAACGATACAATATGCTGTTTGCATATGCACATCTGATTTACCTCACTTATGAGTATGGTCTCTAACCATGACCATTTGCCTATAAAAGCCTCCAGCTTGTCCTTCTTTATAGCTGAATAATATTCCATTGTGTAAAAATGCCAGTTTTTTAATCCATTCCTCTGTGGATGGACATTTGGGTTGCTTCCACGATTTAGCTATTACAAATTGTGCTGCTATAAACATGGGTGCACATATAGGGACTGGATTACCTTTGGCACACACGGGCTTTGGCAAGGGCAACTGGGTAAGAGAAACCACAGGGTTTCTGGGAAAGGGGACCTAGGCGCCATTGTATCTCAGCATTGGGCTATTGCCATAAGGGCTGAGTGGGTCTCAGGTGGGGCCAATCAAGACTTAAGGACAGCAGGAAATGATCACTCCTCCTGTGAGTAGGACCTCAAACACAGGACAGGAGCAGATGTATCCTATAGGGAAAAGGATAGGAAGCTCCAAAAGAGCCCCCACCTTCTTCAATAGCTTCACTGATCACTGCCCAGGTCTCCAGGACACGGTCACCTCTTCCTCCTTACCACAACACACCTCCTCCCAGGCATCCTGTGTAACCACTTCCCTGTCTCCTCAGTTCTCCTTCATGTCCTGACCTGGCTCCTTCTTCCATCAATCCAGTCAGGACCACCCTCAGTATGGAGACCTGAGTATCTGCTCAGCATCTCTCTGCCCCACCTTGACCCAGGCATCACCCTCTGTCCCACCTCAATGCAGGTGTCACCCTCTGGCCCAGCTTGAGCCAGATATCACTCTCGTTCTAGCTCCCATCCGGCCCTAGCCCAGTGCACTCCCTTTTCCTTTTTGCATTCTGGCTTTCCTCTCTGACGTCCTGTGTTTCCCATTCTGGACAGGGACCCTGGTAGGACAAACCTCTCCCCAAACTCCACTCCTGGAGTCGGCCCTCAGGTCCTTGTCCTACTAGCTAAATCATGGTTCAGATCCAACCTCCATCATTTGACAGGGGTCAGAGTTCCCAGCTGTCCCACAGTTGAGTCCCCTCCCTCCCTCAGGCCTGTCCCAGACTGTCCTTGCTCCCTCTTCAGCAGGGTTCCAGGTGTTCTCCTAGTCTAGGAGCTCTGTGCCCCTCCAGTGCCACAGTGACTCTCACATGGGACACTCTTCTCAAGGGGTACATACTCATTGGGACCTCTCCTGTCTGCACTGGACCCTTACAGGTCTGGGGAGATCCTCTCTCTTAGACTACCTTGCCCTTACCCTCACTGTTCTAGGCAGAGCAAAGGCTCCTCACTGAGGGATAGCTCCATGCAGAACAGGCAGGGGACAGGACTAGTAGTGACCCAGTGCCAGGACTGTGCCCCCAAGGCAGTTGGGAAGACAGTGCACAGGAGGGACAACCAGCTCCTGCGCAGCTGCACACAGATGGAATCAGAGAGACAAGCAGCAGACAGGCCCAGGCGCATGAAAAGGTGCCCTGGGTCCTGGCCCCTAGGTAAGGGGACCCCAACCCCACCAGGCCTCTCCCTACAGCTAATAAGATGCCCAAGCTGCAGGGAGGTGGAGGTCAACAGAGGAGCATCTGTCAAATTGTAAAGGAAAAGAGAAGCTTTGTCTACCACTATGCCTCTACTGATTATTACTGGGACAGATTATTAGCTCCTGACTCAGAAATGACTGGGAGAGGATGCGGTGTCCTGGGCACTTGGTGGCTAGTGATGAGGGGAAGGCATGGGATCCTTGGTCCAGCCCACTTTGAGGGCTTGAGCTATGCCCCCCAGCTGGCTCCTAGCCTAGCCAACAGGCTCTCTCCACACCATTACCCTCACTCCCTACATCCTCTCTGCACCCTCACCTCCACTCCCCCCCACACACCATCTACCCTCAGCCCTCTCTTCCACCCTGCTCCCACCCCTCCCCCCCACTTCTTCCGCTTGCCCAGAGGTTTTGGCCAAGCCTGGAACCACAGTGCTAACTGGGACCACAGTGACTGACAGTTCTACAAAAATCCAAACCACACAGCAACAGCAGATAGACCACAGCCAACAGCCCCATAGTGTCTCTTGGGGTGGGAGAGCTAGAGAAACAGGAAGAGAAGAGGCTCTGTGGTCTTAGAAAGTGAAGGGAACTTTTCCAGGGACCAGATGCAGTATAGAGGTGCCATGGGCAGGTCAGTGCTGGGGTTCAGAGCAGGGACATCCTGACTCAGAGGGATCAATGAGAGTCAGTGCCTGCATGGGGCCAGAGTTGGGTAGGGCTACGTGACCCCATGCTGGGGTTTCTGTGGCCCTGGGTGCTAAGCCAGATCACTGTGCCTATGTTTATTTCAAGAACTGGGGCTAAGGCACCCTGGTCACCATCTCCTCACATGAGTCCTGCGTCTGGGTACAGCAGAGTTGAGGGGCTACGCTGGGGGGTAGTTTTGGTGCAGGCATAGCCTGAGAGCAGAGGCTGTGCTACTCACACTTTGACTTGTGGGGCCCTGGTATCATGGTCACCGTCTCCTCAGGTGAGTCCTGTGTCAGGATACAGCAGAGTCGGAGGGGGGGAGCTGCACTGGGGGTTAGTTTTTGTGCAGGT
>PVLD010016563.1:0-44583 GCA_004027595.1 Dinomys branickii | reverse complement strand
AGAGTGAGGATGCTAATTAGTTCCATATCGATCTGTACAAGTATGTGCGACAGAGGCAATGTCCCACTGCACTCAGCTAAGTTGATACATCTGTGTCAGGCAGTTCTCATTCTGGAAGCCAGGTTCTGGCTTGATTTTGGAATAGATTTGTGTCCCTTGCACACCCCCAAAGCAGTGCTGTATAATAAAGCCTTCCATGATGAAGGAAATGTTCTGAATCTGTACTGTTATGTCATGTGAGCTGGTATTCACCTCTGGTGGCTATTAAGCTCTTGAAATACGGCATTTCGACTGAGAAAATGAACTTTTAATTCCATTTCATTTAAACTTAAATAGCTATATGGGGCTGGTGGCTAACATACTGGACAGCCTGAGGAAATCTGCACAATGCAGCAGTGTGACCCTCCAGTCCCTGGCTTCTCTACAAGTGGTCCTCAGGTCCATAGCATCAGTGCATTAACTTTCTCATCACTGAGACAAAATACCCAACATATAAAACTTAAAAGAAGAGAAGGTTTATTGTGGCTCATGTCTCAGAGGGTTCAGTCCATACTCAGATGACTCCAAGGTGGGATTGTCATGGTGAAAGGGTTGGTAGAACAAAGCTGCCTAGTTCACTGTAGCCAGGAAGCAAAGAAAAGGAACAGTGCCAGAAAGGAAGGGACTAGGGGCCAGATAGAAATCCCATGGTCACACCTTTACAATCACCAAAAAGTACCCAGACATTTGCTTTACTAATCCCCTCGGTGGCTCCCAAACTAATCGACTGGACAGTTATGCATACCCATAACCCCTGCTCCAGCTTGTTAAAAATGCAGAATCCCAGGCCTCACTCCAGCCCTACTGGATCAAGTGCTGGCTACTTGGATGCATATTAAAGTCTGCAAAGCTTCATTCTAGCCTAATAAATTGGGTAGGGCACATGAGGAAACTGAGGCCCAGGAAATGTGGCCCAAAAGGGGTTGAAATAATGATCCTTATGCACAATATCTGCTCTCAGTTCACTGGACAGTTTACCCCTTCTCTGTACTTATCTGTCCTTTGTTCCTGCCATCAAGGAGCCATTATCAATTTTTTAACAGGAGTCATTTAGCCTCCCAGACTGCCAGCTTACCCATTACCACTAAACTGTTAACACTTAAGGCCAGCTATTAACAAAGCTATTTAGCATAAACAGAAGGCGGGCATCCTGGCCTCCAGCACAGAGTTAGTGTAGCTAGACCAGTAGTTCTCAACCTGGGAGGTACTTCGGGGCCTCACAAATATTTGATTCTTATTATAAACATATATTAGCATATTAAAAATATAGGACAAAATAGTATAAAAGTAGAAACATGGAGCATAACAAAATGTAGCACAGAAAGGACCACCACCTCCAAGAAAATTCATTCATCACATCAGGATACAGCTCCTTTGTGTAGAACTCAGAATAATTTCTGCCATCTGTGACAAATATCCAAACTTCTGTTACATTCATCACTGGTTAGGACTACTGTTTTATGTTAGGGTAGCTGGGTTTTTAACTTTAACTTCCATGTCACTCTTCATGTAAGGTTAAGAAAACATATTACTTCCATACATGTGTACCATGACCTGTTCAATCCCAGAAAAGGCTTGGTGTCTGTGCTACTAACATCTTGAATGGTGTGGTCTTCACACAACAACCAGTGAAGGATGCCTCACAGCATCAGGGTAACATCAGATGGTAAAAACTTAAGTGCTCATTATTATTGATGAGTCATCCTTAGTTGATAATCTAATCCCTTTTTATTGAAGTAGAAATTTGGATACAATGAAATGCATGGATTTTTACTATATAACTGATGAGTTTTAATGTTATATACACACCTTGTAAACACCAAATTAAGAGCAGAACTTTTCTGTCACTCCAGAAAATTCCTTCATGTTATCTTCCAATCAATCTCCATCTCCTCGTGTCTGATTTCTATTACCATAGTCTAGCTGCTCTCTGTTCTTGAACTTCATACACAGAAGATCACACGATATGTACTCTCTGTGTCTCTCTTCTTTCACCCAACATGATGTTCTTTAGACCCATGTGTGCTGTTGCAAGATCCATGTTCATTCCTTTTTATAGGTGAGTGGTACCCCATGACATGAATATGTCATGTTTAGTTTATTCATTCACGTGTAGCAAGATACATAGCTGTCTCCAACTTGGGGCTAGAATGAATAAAGTCACTGTTCATATTCTTAAAACAAGTCTTTAGCAGACATGCTTCATTTCTCTTGAACTAATATATAGGATCACAGGAGAAATAGATGTTGCACCTTACAAGAAGCTCCCAAGTAGTTTTCCAAAGAGGTGGAGCATACCCAACAGTAAAGTATGAGAGTTCAAGTTCACTCAAGTCCTGGCCAATGTGTGGTGTGGTTGGACTTGTTGATTTTGCCCCTTACCCTAGAGGGTATTTGGAGACTTTTCTTATCAAACACCTTCTCCTATGTTTATTGGCCATTTATGTATCTTCTTTGATGGCATATCCCCTCAAGTCTGTCACTCATTTATCAAAGGCTTTCTCTTTACTCTTGATGTACCGAAGTTCCTTTTTATATGTTAAAGACACAAGCCTTTTGTCAGATATGTGTGCTATGAATCTTTTTATCCTAGTCTGTGGCTTGCCTTTTTACTTTCTTAATTGATTTTTAGGATTTTTTTAATTTGTGAAGATGCAAATGGTGTTATACATTGTTAGTATTTAACTCTGATATAGCAATTTCCTACTCTCTGCCTTTTAAGTTTCTAATGCTATTTTTTTTAAACAAAGAAACACTTGAAATGACAAGAGGGAGAGATGAATTCACAGAGCACAGAGGAATTTTTAGGCAGTGAAACTATTTAATGTACTACAATGGCAGATACAGGTCATTTTACATTTGTCAAAGACCATAGAATGTATACACCAAGTATGAACTTTAACAGACTAGGGATTTTGGGGCATCATGATGCCTTAATACAAGTTCATCACTTATAAAAAATGTTCTACTCTGAGACAGGGCCCAGGGGATATTGTAAGTGGGGAGGCTTTCAGAGAAATGGGTACAGAGGAAAGAAAGAGAGAGAGAGCAAAATTATATTCTTAGAACTCAATCTTGCTATAAATCTAAAACTGTTCTAAATAGTCTATGTAAAAAGAATTTAAAAATAAAGACAATGGGTATTCATATCAATCTAGATTTTTCAACTATTCTCATCAACTCATTTTATAATAAGGAAATGTTAAACATGTTTCCATTTTCTTCCTATTAAAGCAACTCCTTTAACTTTTGTACATCATAACTTCTGTGGCTTGAATATGGTGTAAGTGTGCATCCCTGAAAGTCCTATGTGTTAAAAGAATTGTGGTCCCTAGGGTGGCAGTATTGGGAAGTGAAGGAACCTTTAAAATTTGAGGCCAAATAGGAGGTCCTTAAGTCATTTGGGGGTTCTGCTCTAGGAACGGATCATGAGGCCTCCATGATTTTGTGACATGGTCTCTCCTTCCAGATATACTCATCATTGTGACCTGCCCAGAAGTGACACAGGCGAGGAAAGCCCATACTAGAGACTTCACTAAGCTGTTTGAACTTTTAGCCTCCAGATCTGTACTCTAAATAAACCCTTTTCTTTTATAAAGTCAGCCTGGCTTAGGCATTTTATTGTGGTAACAAAAAATGAACTAATAGAACTTCCAATTTTACTTCACTTATGTAAAAGCTTCTGCTATTAAAGTAACAAAACAATTTTAAGAAATCAAATATATACATATTCCACTCCAGTTCACCATAAGAAATATATTTATTCTCTTCATGTTTATAATACTTCTCTGATAAAAACACCTCCATACTTATGCACACTCTACCTCACCATGTAATTCAATTACAGGAACAAACAGGCAAATGCTTGAGGAGGTCCCTAGAATCTCAATTATTCTGTATGGTTCTGGTGGCCTTGAAGCCTCTATTAAGTCTTCAACACCAGTTATCTCTAACCCCAAGAGTCCTTTCATGCCTCTACCGGGACAACTGCAGTTGTCCAAAGTTCTGCAAGATCCCACGATGGCAGGTGAAGCTCTCCTGGTTGAGAAAACCTGTCCAACACGATAAACTGAGCACATTTGGTGTATACTGGCTACAAACTAAAATGGAGAAGAGATACATCTCAGTAACCTCATGGGGTCTTCTCCCTCAAAAATTCTCCTGTTACCTACTGTGGCCTCAACTTCACAAAATAGAGCAGCTGCATTTTTTATTTAAAAGGTATATTCTAATGTCAAAGGGAAAAGAGGAAATTGAATATTGGAAATATTATATTGGCAAATTCCTTAAATTATCCATAAACTACATTATATAATGAATGAAAAATGCACCTCTTTATATTATCATATAAGCCCAAATTAAATCTATGTAATGATTATATGATATATAATAGCTATGTTACCCACATAATGCAATGAGGATGGGAACAAGCAAAAAATTTTTTTTTATTTTCAAAGTAAAAGAACAAAAACATATTAACAGACAGCCACTTACAAAGTAGCACAAGAATAGTACAATCAAAACTGGACTACAGGCAAGGTGACAGGGAATTAACAATGGTTGTTGTATTACATATGGATAACTTCAAAGTGTATACTCAGGAGAACAAATATAGACACACAAAATTGATCAAACAACTAATCATTAACTGTTCCTTACAATAAAGCGACATGTCAGTAGTACAACCATGTTAGCTATCCTGCATCTACATACCTACATACATACATACATAATTATCCCTCTCTTCCTTTTCTCCTTCCCCTTATCTCAGTTGCTCTTTACTTTTGAGCAGTCTCCTTTCATACATCCTAATTTATATTCACACTTTCAGGTTCTTACACTAGTGATACAATATGTTGCTACACACAACTGATTTATTTCACTTATGAGTATGGTCTCTAATTGTGACCATTGGATGCAAAATTTTTATTCTTTGCTGATGAGGAGATAACTTGGTGTGACCACTTAGTGAGCATTACCGAGTAGAGCTGGACAGTAGAGTTGTACTCTATATCCAGAGCCACCACTTTTGAGTGCAAACTCTAGACAAACTTTCTGCAGGTACACCAGGATCCAGGAGAATCATTGCACCAGCATTGTTCCGGATGGCGACAAAAAAGCAAAGCACACGCACTGGTGAAAAGTAGAGGAGAAAAGTGAGTGGTGACCCAGTGCAGCGATGATGCAGAGCACCATGGTGACGCGAATGAGGAAAGTTCACAGAGGCACCTCGAGCCAGAGGAGTAAGTCACAAAAGATTCTTGCAGGAAAACTGAAGTTCAGAAGCACAGAACACCCAACAACACACTTAGGATGAGTGAGTAGGTGAGAACAGGGTGTAGGAAAAGCAAGAAAATGATGTCATGAAATTCGAGACAGTAGCTTCCTCTGAGGAAATGGTAGGGAAGGTGATCCTGAAACATACTGAGCTCTAAAGTATAGGCACTGATTTGGTTCTTAAAATGGATGGTTGCTGGGTCAGTGTGGAGGGCACACCTGTCATCCCAGCACTTGGGAGGCTGAAGCAGGAGAAATTTGAGTTTAAGATCAGCCTGGGCTACATGGGGAGTTCAAAGCCAGCCTGAACCACATAGTGAGACCCAGTCTCAAAAAATGTAGCCGGGATGGTCAGTCTCTTCACTTTCTTCTCCCTCCTGCCTCCTGCTCCTCTTTGCTTTCCCCTCCTTTCTCCTCCTCCTTTCTGCTTTAAAGTGTGTGTGTGTGTGTGTGTGTGTGTGTGTGTGTGTGTGTGTATGTGTGCACGCACATGTGTGTGTTCCCTCCATATTTGGCATATTTTACAGTATGTATAGCAAAGCATATTGATGTACAGTTTGGGCTGCTATAACAAAAATACCATAGTCTGTGGCTTTACAAAAAAAACTTATTCCTTATAGTTTTGCAGGTTAGAACTCCAACCAAGATCATGGTGCTGATCATGGTCCTCGTGAGGGCCCTCTTCCCAGTTTATACCTTCCTGCTGTACCTTCGCAGAGCAGACAGGGAGCTCTAGTCCCTTCCTTTCATTATTTTGGTGCCAGATCCATCATGGGGACTCTACCTTTATGACCTCATTTTACCCTAATCAATTTCCAGAGGCCACACTTCAAATCCCTGCACATCGGAGTGAGCATCAATGGGTGAATTTGGAGGATAGAGACACAAATATTCAGTACAAGGCATTTCCACGAAACTCTGACTTCCCACAACTGTGTCTTTACATACAAGAATCCCCTAGAGCCCAGGAAAGACCCACACTCTGAGCCCCATGAGGAAGGAACCTGAGAACAGCCACAAAAGCAGCTGCCCACATCACCCACCTCAGGTTCAATCTGCAAAATATGGTCCTTGCATGGAATGGCTGCTGGAGTTGGTGGTGTTATCGAATCCTAAGAGCTTCTAGCAATATTTGTCTATGCTTATGAGAAAATCTCATGGCGGTAGACATCCTGGTTCTTATAACCTCTCAGATAGTTTCCTACTTGCCTGCTGTCAAAAGCCCACTGGGGCGGCCAGCTGGCCATAGACTCCAGACCTCTCAGAGACCTCTCATCTCCAAGGCCAGTTACCATAATCCTCAACTGGCCTCTACACATTGTAGACTCAGATTTTCACCTCTACCCTTTTTCAGTACCTACACATTCTCTTAGCAGTAAAATACCTAGAGCTAGCCAGAAAATTGGCCCTGTTCAAAATGCCTTCATTTGCCCTCAGTTCTACTGGGGCGACCTCCTCCCAGGCCCACCTTCTTTCCCTTCCCATTTCTGTCCCCTGCATTCATTGTCTCACTTCTTCTACAGCTCCCAGGAAGCTCCTGATCCCAGGTGGAGTCCGCTTCTCTTTGCCCTGTGCTCTCTCATTTCTTGAATCTCTACTCTGTACTAATTCTGTATGAAGACTTTGCCATGCCTTAACGTCAAATCCCCACCACCCTGTGGAAATGTGTCATTACCCACATCCAAAGAGGATGCTGACATGCACAGAGCTCGAATAACTTATCCTTGAACAGTTGTACAGAAAGTTCTGCTGTGCCCCATGTGCACCTGCCATCTGCCAGTGGCCAGCCAGCCTTCTCCCCTCTGCCACCAACCCCCCAAAAACCCCCACCTGGCTTTCAGTGAGAAGTGAGAAGCACCAGATGGGTGGGGTGATGCCACTCCCAGCTCTGTTCCGTCTCAGGCTGACATGTACCAGCCCCAGCACCAAGTCGCCTGCATCTTGTCTTGAGTCTGTCAACACCTGACAGTGTCTTTCTAGCCCAGACACAGTGTCTCCAAGAGCCAGTGTTTCATTTCTTGAAAGGAAAGAGCACAGCCTTTAGCCTTGCTCTGATCTATTCAATCACCTCAATTTCTCCCACAGCTCTGGTCCTTTTCCTTCTGATACAGTGTCCAAAATAAACCCAATTTCTCCACTGATCTGAAGCTCACATCAAACTCCTTACTTCCAGGCATGTGAATTACCACAAATACATCCCTTGGGTTTGTCCCAATTGAGCTACCTGACTCACAGCCCTGACAACTCTGTCTCTCAGAAAGAAAAGATGTAGGAAGGAAACTGCTATTCTGGACTTAATTCTGACCAACAAGGAAGAACAAATTGATGAAGTAAAAGTGACGGGAACCTTGGGAGAAAGGGGCTGTGTCATGTTGGAAGTTGTTACTGCGAATGAAAGAAATACGGGCTCTGGTCAGACACGTTGCTTTTGAAAAGCAGGTTTCAAATACATCAGTTTAGCTCCATGGAGAGACTCTAAAGGAACAATGATTGTTATCTCTGAACCAAAAAATCAGGACATTTCATAAGACGACTGCAGCTGGTACAATGGACACTGTAAAGAAAAGAAATCTGGATATCAAAACACTGTTTTTAGCACAGATTTTAACAGCATATGAAAATAGCCTACTATCAGACATAGGTATCTCAAATTTGATAGCATTGCAATACTGAAAGAGGCATGGAGAGGTCTTAGAGCAAGAAATTCATAGTGTACAATTATACATGATACCAATTAAAGACATGAAGATGTTTCTGGACGGGAAATTCCTTGATGAATGTTGAGACGTCCAACAATGTGGGGAGGTAGAGAAGGAGTAAAGTGAAGGATGAATTTTGTTGGAAAACACAGGCGGCACCAATTCAAATTAACAGAGAGGGAAACATTACACCAGTGAAGTTCACTGGGTGGGTGGAGGTGTGGAGCAGAAGCAGGAGTGCTGCACTTCCATGGTTCCCTTGGTGCTGCCTCCCCTGTGCACTGGTCTCACTCTCAGGCTAGGAAAAACTGAATGGCATTGTGTCTGAAGTCTTACAGGCTGTTATAACACATCACCACAGACTGGGTGGCTTGCACAACGTTTATTTCACACAGTTCTAGCTGAGGAGAACCATCTCATGGTGCGAGCAGATCCAGCTCAATGGTCAGCTTCCTGGTTTGCTGATAACCACATTCTTGCTCTGTTCTCCCATGGAAGTGGATAGAAGACAGAGAAGAAGAAAGCTGTCGTCTCTTCTTAAAAGGGCACCTACACCATCACGAGGGCTCCACTCTCTTGACTATTACCCCTCAAAGTCCAGGCTCCAAATATGATCCTCCTGGGAGTCAGTGTTTCAGCATATGAATGGGATGGGGGACAAACACACAGCCCATAGCATCTGGTCATCGCTAAACCAATCACTGGCAAGAACTGTCACACAAAATCACAGTAGAATAATCACCTGCCCATAAAGGCCTACAGAAATCAGCCAAAATAATCAGTGCAGATGGGCACACCACCAGGGAGAAATGCCAGAGCACTCTGTGCCAAAAAGAGCAGTCTCCAGAGGTCATAGCTAATAATGAGCCAGGGTGACATTGGAGAGGACAACACGAATGTTCTCCCAGATGCATTTGGATTAATAAAGTAAGAAACATGCTATTTTCTGCTTAGAACACATAGTGTTGTGTTAACCAAAGCAAAGGCCAGGCATTGCCGCTTGGTCACAGCAGTGCCTCTAACAGCAGTCCAAAGACACTGATCAGAATGTAGGTGTGGGAAAGAGAAGCACACACTCTCAATGACTTCTGGGTTTTAGATGAAACCCCAGTCAGTGAATTCTGCTTCTGAAAGATCTTACCTTTGGGGTTAGAAGGCTTCCATTTGCGTATTTAAAGACTCAAAGAATAGAGAGACAAAATACCCAATTTCTGAAAAGATTTTGGGAAAGGATGGGTTCTGGAAATCCACTCACACAAACCACTAACTTCTCTTCTTCGGTTAATTCTCTCCTTCATGGTCAAGCTATCTCCTCTCCTGCACATTTCCAAGGAGACCACACAATGTTCTGAGATCTCCCATTCTTTAAAAACTTCCACTGAGTCTTTCTTACATCCTAGCCAACACCCCATTCCTTATGCTCCTCTTTACAGCCACACTCTCATAAAAATTTTCTACAGATTGTTGAGACTCTGATCATAATGCTCCAAAATATGGTCCTTGTCAATTGAGAAAACTGAAGAAGCAAGAGGATCACTCTGACCTTCTTCTGCCTTCCTCCTCTAATGCGCGGTCATAAAGGACTCGTCTTACACACCTGGCCTGTAAGTGGATTCTCAGGCCCGCATTACAGATGGTTGGGACCTCCAGAAGAACATGAACACACAGGCCTTGCAAAGCTCCCCCACACTCTTAATACCATTAAGACATAGATTTTGTCCAAACGTGTTTCTCCACAACTATCTGATCTCATTGAATTTAACATAAAGATACGGTTTTCCCTGAACTTGTGGGATTCTTTTCCAAAGGTTTCTGTATCGTGTAGAACTGGTTAAGTAAGTTTATTATGCTTTTCTCTGGTTAATCTGTCTTTTGTTAGAAGGTTGTCAGCCATGAGCCTTACAATGGTGAGCAAACCATAAGACATTTTCTTCCCTACAATATGCCATTCCCATTTTCTTCTTCTGTTCACTTCTCATCTACCCACCGTTAGCTAGTTCTGCCCTCCAACACTGCAACCACTGCTGCACCAACATCAAGATTCTCAAAGTATTGGTCACTTCCCTGTCTCCATTTCTCTGAGCCTGGCTGTATTATGCATGGTTACCAATACTTCCTGCCTGGGAATTTTCCTGTCTTGACATTGACAGAACCCCCCTCTTTAGGTTCTCCTCTTTCTGCACAGGACTAAGTTGACTTCTTCTTTATCGTCTATCACCCTTTTCTCCTCTTCTCGGCCTTTCATGCTTAGACGCTATGGTCTCAGACGTGGTATCTACTTTCGTCTCTCTACACTCTCCTCAATGCGTGGTTTTCAATACTATGTAAACAATGAATATTCCAAAATTTATGTCTCCAAGCCAAATCCCTTTTGAGGATCCAGGTTGATACACCCAACAAGCCAGTTAATATTTCCATTCGAATGTCACAGATATCTCAAACTCCACATCACCAAAGGGAACCCATTCTTTTCTCTCCTGAAATGGTCTCTTCTTCCATCTCCCCTATATCTTCCCAAAATGCCTAGGAGGAAATCTGCCTTGGATGATGGTTCAGGGTAGATGTCTGACACTGTGTACTAACTTTTCCTCCACACAATGCCCCACATCTGATCTATTAATAACATATAATTTCTACTTCCTTAGTAGATGTAGAATGAGTTTACTTCTTTCTATTCCCAATATGAACTCTTGGTCACACATTTTCTTTCATCCAGGGTAATTCTTCCAGCTGGTCCCAGGTTTAACTGATGGCCCATGCTACCAGAAGAGTGAGGTGTTTAAAACTCTAATCTTATGGTGTTACTTCCTTGCTCAAAGACATGCAATGGTTTCCCTTCACACCTCAAATACGACACAAATTCCTTTTTGTGGCTTAGCAAGTTCCACCTGATCTCACTCCACCAGCCTCTGGGTCAAAAGCAGAGCTTAACAAACTCCAGGGTGCCAGCTAGAATTCATGGCAGAGGTCCTGAAGCTGTGCCATGGACACTCCACTCTATCAGCACCCCGACTGTGCCCAGGAGAGGGACACCTCCCCTTGCTGCTGTCTGCTGTGATGGATGGGCTGTGTGACAGCTGTCCTGCTGGAGTCTGGATGCCAGATGCTCAGGGAATTGTGCCTTCCCACTGGGAAATCCAGCAGCCCTAGGCCTATAGGCCCTGCAGGGAGCTGAGGCCTGCACAGCCTACCCATGGAGAGGAACAGAGGCATCAGTCCCTGGTAGCTGACTGTGGCAACACGGGGAGCAGCCTGTGTCACTCACAGTTAACTCTGCTCATCCGTCTGCACTCTCACAAGTCTACACTGACTGCTTTTCTGGGCTCATACTAAGCACCCTTCAGTTCTGCAAGTACAGAAGTCTCCCTACCTATCCCATGCATCAGGGACTGTTGCGCCCCTGGCTTCCTGCCTGGAGCAGTCTCCCCAGGGCCTTCCTCATGGCCAGCTCCTTCACGTTCCATCTTTTATGAGAAACTCCTGACACTCTTTTATCAGTCACTCCCTTCTCAGGCCTTTCCCAGTGACCTGCACTGCTCTGCACTATTACACCCAGCTAGTTTCCTTTGTAACAAATACCATGGCTTCCACTTTCCACTCAGCCCTGTGTCTCATTGCTTAATTTCTTCTATCATGAGGTTGTAAACTCAGGAGGGCAGGGACCATGCCCTTTGTTTTATGAAAGGATGGTATTTTAGAGAATTTTTACAACAATATTATCTCACAAAATTACCAGTTTAAAAAACCTGTGTGTATTATCCCCTCACTCATATTATTTTTATTAAGATTTTTACTAATCCACTCAATTAACATTTCTAGAAACCACAGGGCTAGATAATAGTACATTTTGGTGTACTTATGGACTTAAATACCCTCATGCACACACAAAAGTAATAAACTGATAAATATAACATATGAAAGGCATAAGGAGCTTATGACCATGAGATATTTCTTATTTATCATTATATCTCCAGTTCAAGGCAAGTGATCCAGCAGGTACCTGGTATTCTATACATATTTGTTGAATTAGTGAGATTAATGAGGCATGCTTTGTCATGGCAGACCTCAGGAATCTGCTTATACCCTATTCCATTCACAGTTTCTGTCAATGGTGATTAAATCTTATTTAGTACTTTTATCAATACATTGAGTAAAGACACAGATACTATGCCAGATTAAATTTATAGGTGTTATAAAACTGGGAGAATAATGTTATCAACTGGGACAAATTAAGATTCAAGATCTTGTCAGGTTAGAATAATGGGTCCAAACTAACATGACAAAGGTGACAGCCTTTCTTTAGGTTCATAAGGTACATTATACAAGAGCAGCACATTACAACACAATGTAAAGTTTAAACTGAACAAGTAAGTAAGGCCCAAAATGTACAATAGATATTCTGAATTGGAAGAAACTGTTCAAAAGAAAAGATGAACTATGAAGGGGAAAAAAAGAAAGGAAGAAAGAGAAAAAGAAAAAATATATGTATACACAAGATAGTTAAAATCATTATACAGCTAGTTTCTCTTAGTTCATTGAAAAGAAAGTTTTGTGCTAATATTGTTGGGACAAGATATCATGCTTATATCTTGTACCCTGAATAACTACTACAAAGACACAATACTCAATGTACCAACTATGGTAACTGCCCTACGAACCTGTTTTGAAACTCGGTTTCACTGTTACATTTATCTTTTTTCTCTTTAAAATTAAAAAAACAAACACAGCGGCTTCTTCCTCCAGTTTAATGAGTTACATGAGAAAATTGTAGTGGTAGAAGAAGCCGTCTGAGGTTGTAAGATAAATGGTGACACTGTGAAGACAACAGAACGAGGTGACTGTGGTGAGTGCCAGGTGTTGAGGGGACTCGATAGGCTCGGCGTGGTACGTCATCAATGCAAGGGAAGTGTAGAAAGTCTCCAGCTTAGTTACTTTCTAGTCACTGAAACACGACACTCTACACCCACAATCTAAAACAGGCATATTTTGGTTCACAGTTTCAGTCCATGGTTGACCAGCTCTAAGGCAGAAAATACACGGTGGCAGGGCCAGCTGCAGGACAGCTGCTTACATCCTGGTGACCAGGAAGCAGAGAGCAAAGGGAGAGGTGGGGAGGAAGATCCATACACACTTCCAGGACACACCCTCCTGACCTTCCGCCTCCAAACAGACCTCTCCTCCTACCAACACTTTCAGCCATGAGCTCAACAGTGGATTGACCCACTGGTAAGTGTCCCCACGATCCAGTCACCTTCCAAATGTTTTTGGGTACATTTTAGTTCTAAGTTACAACAGTCTCTTTGGAATCATTTAAGAAACCTTAGCTGTTATAGATGCTGATCATACAGAGCCAGAGCTCAGGCTAGAACTTCAGCAGAGAAACAGAGTAATCTGAGTGCCCAGCCCTCTCAGGTCTCAGCAATGGTCATGGCCCTCGCAAGGAAATACTGGGACTCTGAGTCTTCAGAAGGAGGTGCCCCAGTACTCCATTGTTTGAAGATCATTCAGCAACCTCCAATGTGACTGTTGCTTTATATGATAAAATTTATGCCTCTCAGGATCTACCTCTACCTCCTCTTCTATGAACTCAACCAATAAATAAGATCAGGTCACATAACTGGCAGGACCTCAGTGAGGTCAATCTGTTGCTGACAGAATGAGCAAGAAGTGGCAAGCACCACAGAGGCCTTGGAAGATAACCCCTTCTAAGATTCAGGGGCCAAATATACTTGTGAATAGTTTTGGGTTCTGAGATTTGAGATATTCCTGGCTCCCTAAAAAATAAAAAACAAATCTTTGCATTTCCTCACTAATAAAGAAGCATAAAGTGGGCCTCACTGGATTTGAGAGACAGCATGACTGACCCACTTGCTGGGGGGCACAGATAGTTGCCAGCTGGAGGTGGTACCCAGAGTAGGAAAGAGTTCTGCAGCAGGTCACAGCTGCTTGCCAGCAGCTCCTGTCCCTGGGGTGCTATAACTCAACAGAAGCAAGACCTACAGGACCAAATCAAGGAGAAGGGTAAAACCCCCATTTTCAGGTGAGGACAATGCACCACAAAAACTGTGTGACCCAGAAGAGACTGTGGTACCCCAGCAGCATCCCTCTTTGGACCAGGTTCCCATTCATGGCTGCTACAAATACCAGCTGCTGGGGACCCAAAGCTGCATGCTGCAGTGGGAGCAGCCCTTAGCCTCGGGAAACTTCCTCCTCCTTACCAGCCCACAGCCAAAGAGGGCCTGGACTAATAAGGGAAAACAAAGGCTTGACCCCTTTTTCTCCTTTTAGGGGCAGAGCTCCATGCGGGGTCTGCAGAGACTCGCAGTCACATTTCCCTCTGCCCACCCAAGTCTGTCTTGCTGGCTTCTTTAGAGGTGTTGCCCTGAGAACATTCCTTCTCCAACAGCCTTCTGCCAGCAGCTCCCCTTGCTGCAGTGCCACAGTGTTTATAAGCAGCCCCCTCTACGCCCCCTCCACGCATCTGTCACCCTCTCCATAACTGTGATTGTACCATGATGCTTTTCCTTTCTGTTTGGCATAGTTTCGATATACCCACTTACTGTTTTCAGTTCTCTTCGTTCTACTTTTATAGCTGTTAATCTGGCTTTCATCTCTGTAACATTTTTATCTTTTATTTTTTTCAGAGGCTCTGTTCACTTATATGACATGTCTTTCTATTTTTTTTTCTTTGAACCATCTATTTGTTTCTGAGTATGTTTTTAGAGACATTATATTGTTTCTAATATCCATAAGAATTTGGAAAATGATTCAGACTGGACCATAGGAGACCATATTGTGGTCAAATACTGACAATTTCATATGGCTCAACTTAACAGTTATCTGAAGCTTTCCTGTACTTTTGGGTTCATTTCTCTTGTTACATGTAATGATTGAGAAGTCTAGGAATGTAATAACTCAGCAATTCTATTTCCTAGTGTGAGAGGACATGTCCTTACCACACTAGGATGATGTTCATTGTGTCAACTTGAAAGTTTAAGTGACTTAGCAGGGGGCCAGGGTCCTCATTTTGTAAAAGTTCTGAGCCTGTGTAAAAGGAGGGTATGGAGTTGGTGTGGGTGCTACACCCACCCAAGGGCAGGTAGCATACATAAAATATAAGGGAGGAAAAGAAGCTTGCCCTGCCCCATTTGGCTCTTGTTGCTTTTGCTGGCTTGTGCCACCTTGAACTGTTGTCCCTCACCATGCCACCCTGCCTTGGAGCCAGCTGATTATGGACTGAAACCTCCACAAACTGTGGGTTAAATAAATCCTTCCTTAATTTTGAGGGATGGATATTTTAGCTCAGCAACTACAGAAAAGTAACCAAGACATTAAGTATATCTTTTTCATCTCTTTTTGTCTCTTTTCTTTCTCTACCTCCACTTCCACTTTATCATTGCTATGCAAAGATCCTTTATAAAAAGTAATGTTATATATAAATGAGATTAATTACCTACTAAAGAATAATGTAAGAGGAGATGGCAGGAAGTGTTGGGATCCTCTTGATCCATCTTTGAGCATAGCGTGAAGCATTTCTTCTCACAAATCTAATAGCTTTTCCTTTCTGGAAGCATGTTCATCCACAACTTTAGGTACTTAGTAGGTCCACGTAGTTCACATAGTAGATTCCCTAAAAGTAGACCCTGAAGGGGGAATCTCAGACAAAAATCTATAACATGGTGAAAGAAGATAAACAGAACAGAGGAAGAAGTCCAGTTTCAGCTGAAGTCTGGACCCATCCTGATTCTCTGGGAAGTTCAGAGCCCAGGTTGTATAACAGAATGGACCACATAAGTTTTCTTCCAAACAGGCTCTCATGAGCTGAGTACACGCTCTGCTCAGACATGTGTCATTCCCAGGTGCCACCACTCTTCTCTGTTGTGGGATGTTCCCTGGAGAAGGGAATAATAGCACCTACCACTCCCAACTACTGTAGGCTGGATGCATTGACCTGGTGACTGCAGTCTGGAATTTCCTCATTGCTTCCTCTCCCTCTTCCACCCCATCATGTCTCAGATAGTCACCCTGGGACAGGCAGCCACTCATCAGGAGCTGGGTTTGATAGTTTCCTTGCTTCATTATAGTGGTGTGCTTTTCCTAGTCTCCTTTTGAGTGACAGGTTGAGAAGAGTTTGGGGAAAGCTAAGGGCAAGACTCACAATCTAAAATGGAAAATTTCTTTCCATAAACTTTTTCCTATTTTTTGTTATTGGGAAACATATATACACAGAGAATTGTATGCAAAATACATGAAAATGTTAATATGCAAAAATGATAAAACAAAAAACTCAGTAACTTATACTTGTCACCCAGATGAAGAAACAGAACATAATTAATATGTTCAAAACCCCACATACATCCCCATCCCAACTTAGACCCTCTCACCTCCACCCCAGGGAAACTACTTTTTTGAATTTACATATCATTACCTTGCTTTTCTTAATAGTTTTTATAGGTGTTATTTGTAATTCCTAATAAAAAGCTATTTTTTCTGACTTTATAAATGGAATTGTACCCTGCTGATTGTGCAAATGCTTTTTATATTCCAGAGAAGGGTTTTTGAAGACCTACATGAGTACTCAGTTTCAATTCGTCCATGCCTATCACCGTATAGTACTTCTTTGTGTGGCAGAATCAAAAGTGTATTTACCCAAGCTGCTGCTGCTCATTTGGATTGTTTCCTAGTATGGAAAGCAATGCTGCAGACGACCTCCCTGTACCTTTCTCCCAGCATGCCTTTGCAAGAATTTCTTTAGGACATGTGTATGAATTGGATTGCTGGATCATTGTGACCTATATTTTTAAACTTCACTAGGCTATTAGTCAGGGTTCTCTAGAGGAATAGAACCAGGAGAATGCATATATAATTATAGGAGGATATTTACTTGACTGGCTTACACGATCAGAGGCTGGATAATCCCATAGGCTGGAGAGCCAGAGAAACCAGAAGCTGTTCAGTCTAAGAAGCTGGAAGCCTCAGGACAAGAGTGACCAGTGACACAGCCTGAGTTTGAAGGCCTGGAAGCTCCCTGAGAGTTGCTGCTGAGAATCCACATTCAAGACTAAAAGGTGGCGTCTGAGGTCTGTGGGTGATAGGGGCACTGAGAAACACATGAGCTCAAGAAAAATTCACCTGGCGTGCGTGGCAGTCTTCCTGCTTCAGGCACCTGTCATTGCGTTCAGGTCCCCGGCTTAGTGGATGGTGCTGCCCACATTCAAGGCAGGTCCTCTCCCCTCAGTTTGTTGACTCACATGCCAATCATCTCTAGAAACATCCAGAAGTGGTCTCTATTGATTTTCTACATGTCTTTCAGTGCAGTCAAGTTGACAACCATGATTAACCAACACACTATGTGATACCAGGTTGTTGCCCCAAGTGGCCATGTCAATTTATATTCCAACCAGCAGTGCAGAAAAGTTCCCCCTGCTTGCTGTCCTTATTGGCTTAACTTGGTATTTTCAGATGTTTTAATCATTGTTTCTCTAAAAGGGTAAGAAATTATATATCATCATACAATTTTGATGTGCATCTCATGACTACAATAGAGGCTGAGCATCCTTTTATATGTGTGTTAGATATTCAAGCTATCATGAAATTTCCATTCATACCTTTCATTCCCCTTTCTTATGGGATGGTTAGTCTTTCTTTATTTACATGGGAGTTCTTTATTGTATTCTGGACCCTGAATTGGTATGAGTTACGTAAGTTTCAAAGTTGTTCAAATCTGTTGTCTTCTTAGAATTAGAAGTTACTAATTTTAGGTTACCTTTGCAATCTTTTTCCTCATCATTGGAGTGTTTGTGTGCCTGCTGTAAGAAATAACCATCCTACAGTCATCTTCTTCTAAAAATCTTAAACTTTTATTATCCACATTTAGGATCTTATGCCATCTGGAGCTAATTTTTGTAAAGTAGGAGCCTATATTTCACTTTTTCCACCTAGATAACTGGCACCACGTTCAGAAGGCCCAGTTTTATGCATGGATATGTTGTTGCCTATCAGTTTCCACACATGCACAGATCAGTTTATATGTTCTGTATTGTGTCCCTTTCGTCTGTTTTTCTATTCCTATGCCAAGACCCCAACCCCCATTGCTATAACTTCAACATTTTGTGTTGTTATTTGATACAGCAAGTGTCTCTCACCTCCCTTGTTCTTATTTTTCAGGAATGCATTGACTTTTCTTGACCTGTTGCTTATTTTAGAGTTAGCTGGTCAAATTTCGTAGAACTTCTGTTAAGATTTCGATTGGTTCTGTATTGAACATATAGATCAACTTGGGAAGAATTGGTATCTTTATATTAAATTATATTATCCACAAGCATGGTTTGTCTCTCATATTTTAGATTTTTTTATGCCTTTCAATAAAGTTTTGTGATATTTCTCCAAAACAGAAATTATAGAATAACAGTTAAGAACACATATTCTGAAACAGATGTTGGGTTTGACTTCCTTCTCTGCAACTTACTGGCTGTGCAATCTGGACAATTTACATGATCTTTTGGGGTTTCAGTTTTCTCAGCTGAAAATAAAACTAATTATAATATCTACCTAAAAAGCTTGTGACAGGAGGCCTGGATACATCAGCATATAGCTGTATAGATAAAACACTATATATGTGTGTGTAAAGGGCTTAGAACAGCCTAAGAATAAGTGGTACATAAGTCTTCACTTACATCACTCTTAAATACATTATATTTTGTTTACCGACCATAAGCAGCATTCTATCTGCATGTATGCATGTATTCTTCCTCTATATGTAAATATAATCCATATTTATACTACTCAAAACTGAAAACTTGCTAAATTCTATTAATATTAATAAGTGGTACATTATTTTGGTTTTTTATCATGTCATCTTCTCATAATACTGCTCATTTTTTTCTAGATCTTATACTTTCGATTTCATGTTCTTGTCTAATTCCTTTGGCTAGGACTTCCAGGACATCCCCGAATAGAAGGTATAGCAGCAAGCACCCTTTCTTATCCTATTTAGAGGGGACAATTTTATATGTTGCCACTCAGTAAAATGTTCGCTATTGACTCAGGTAGTTACAATATGCCCAGCTAAAAAAGTTTCTTCTTTTCTGAGTTTCTTAAGATTTTTAGCATAAAAAATTGTGACTTTTATCAAATATTTTAATTTGCTGTGGTACATGTGTATTTTTTTAATGTTGAACTAAACTTCTATGCCTGCAATAATACACATTTGGTTGCCATTTGCATCTTTAGGTTTTTATTCAACATGCTGACTTTTTAGGATGTTTATATCAATAATTATAGCTTAAAATTTTTTTTTTCCAAACTATAGGTTAAATTAACTAAAATTTTCCCTTTTTTCCACTGGCTTTGTCAAGTTCTTCTAATTGAATGTATTCAGTCCTTTGTCTGCATTCTGAAGCATCGTTTGTGTTTGGCATTATTATTCATTGAAAGTTTTGTAAAGTTGATACAATTTATAGAGCTCTCTTGCATTTGATATTCTCTTTGAAAAGATGTTTTATAATACTGCATCAGTGCATAAACGCCTAGGCATTTTTATTTTGCTGTGAATTTGTCCATTTCACATGGGTCTTTAAATTATTAGTATAATTTTTTCATAGTATTATCTTACTACTTTTTAATCTCTGCTGCCTTGTTGCCTAGTTGGGCCTCTTTCATTCCTGACGTTTATCTGCTTTTATCCTCGATTAATCTTGCAGAGATGTGCCAATTTTATTAGGATTTTCAAAGTAGCAAATTATACTCTGTTACTCCTTTCTGTTGAATCTGTTTTCCATTTTTAAATTTTCCATCTCTTCCTTATTATTTATTTCCCTTTTCTATGCAATTTTTCTATTATTGTATTCTATTTTTTAAAGTGGGGGGCTCTGTTCATTCCTTTTCAGTCTCTCTTCTTTAAAATATAAATATTTATGGCCACAATTTTCTTTTTAATCACAAACATAGCTCTGTCCTACGAGATTTGATTTATAATATCCTTAGTGTTGTTTTACTGTATATTTATTATAAAGTTTCTTTGATTTCTGTTATAGTTTCTGCAACTTTTTTCTTCTTTAATGCAATTTCATTGTTGCCTACAAATGTGGTTTGTAAGATACAGACTCCTCAAAGTGGATAAAGCCTAGTACTTGATGAATTTTTATAAATGTTTTGAGCATTCTTATAAAGAACATGTATTCTCTAATCACTGGTGAGTGGGTAGTCTGTATGCATTACTTAAATTAAGGGTGTTAAATGTGTTATCCAGACTGTTTCTAAAATGCTTTTATCTACTTGGCCTAACAGTCACTGGGGGTAAGATATTAAAATTCACAATTTAAATCAAGAATCTGTCAATTTGTTCTTCATAATTGGGTCAATTTTTGCTTTATATATTTTGAAACTATGTTATTAGATATAGTCAGATTTAAAAGTGTTGTGTATTCATGCTAGATTAAACCTTTATAAGTGTATACTGAGGGTTTTTTGTCTCTAAACATGTTTTTAGCTTTAAAGCTATTATACTGGGGTATAATTATATCTATAATTATATACTACACCAGCTTTCTTTTACCATTTGCCTGGTTATGATTTTCTTCCTGTCCTGTAATTTCAACCTTTTTGGACCCTTGGATTTTGATATGTATCTTGTAAATGACATAAACCTGAACTTTGCTTTGCTTTGTTAGGCTTCTTAATCCATTTTGGGCTTTTTATCCTGTAACTGGGGGATTGGACTCTTCTACATCGATTTCTCTTACAGTTGATTTTGTTCCTATCATTTTTACAATTTTTATTGTTTACACACTTGTGATAAATAATGATTACATTCACTGTGGGTAGTTCATACATGTACACGACACCTCTTAATCCTTTTTAAGTCTCTTTCCTCTCTCCTCTCTTTTGCTTAAGCCTCTTTCTTTTTCCTGATGAGTTCTTCCTCTATTCCATTTTTTTCTTATGTCAGTTTTGGAAGTTATTAACTCTATTTTAATGATTTTAGCAGTTGTTAAATGTGTTAAATTAAGTCTAACAGTTATTAAATTAAGTGAAAAGCTCATTCTCTTAGCATGAAGGAAAAGAAAATGGGGTGCACTGAGGGGGACAATGTCAGCAAGAGTCTGAGGCCACACAGATGTGCCCCACCCTGCAGCAGAGGAGAGATGGAACAGGGCTGTCAGTCACATAAATAATTACCTTTACTTTTCTCTCAAACAACAAGGATCTTAGAGTGATTTAAACCCCACCACTTCCATTCTAACATACATTCATAATTATCAAAGATTGAGTTTCTATACTGATTTTTTAACTCCTCAAATTAGGCATAATTAATATCGATTTACTCAGTCAATGCTCATTTAGATTTACTTGCCTTTTCTTCTCTTTTAAACTTTCCCTCTGAAGTCATTCCTCCTCCCTCAATTAAAAACGTTCTGAAGTTCCCTTACTGAAGGAAGTTTTGCTATTCTCATTCTTGATAGGAATCTCACCTATCTAGAATCCTATGTTGTTGCTCACACTCTCCCCAAAATGTGAGGACACTTTCCCCATGTTTCTGAGTTCAACTGTTAGTATTGAAAAGTTATCACTGTCTAGTTTTTCTTCCTTGATGTTATTTGTCTTTTCTTCTTGGGTTGGTTTAAAGTCTGTCTTTGGGTAATGTCTTTTCACTGCAGTGAAACTAGATGTGGACTTAGTGGACTTAAGTGGTGATATTTCTCATAAAATTTGGAAAAATCTGTCACTACTATATACATTCTAGATTGGCCTTTCCCCTCTTAACTCTGTTTTATTTTTCAACAACGGAGACTCTGGGCCTTGGACTATATCATAAATAACTCAATCTCGCTCTCAGGTCTCCTCCAGATCTCTTTCAATTCATTAGTCTTCCTTTACCTGCTAAAGATTTAGCTTCATTGATAAAGATTTTTTCATTTCTAGGAGTTTTTGTCTGCTCTTCAAATCTCAGTGATCAATTTTAATAAACTCCTGGGATTTTTAAAACATACCTTTAATTTTCTTCTTCAAGTGTATTAACCATCTTTGCTTTGGGTTCTTTATCTGCCAGTTCCAGTACCTGTGGTTATCGTGGTTCTGATTGTATAGCTGGTTCTTTCTGCTGATGTTTGATGTCGCTACTATGCGTCCTTTGATGTGAGTGGATTTTTCATTCTGCGGGTATGTTCCCGTGATCTTGACATAGAGGAGTTCTCTAGACCTGTGGATCGAGTTTTGCGCTAGAGTATTAGTTTCTTTTAGTGTCTAGGTCCAGTACCACCCAGAAATACTGAAGCTGCATTTTCAACATACAATTTTTCAGGTAATTCATATAATAAGTAGGCAGACACCATATAGGAATTCCCAGGAGAGATGTGTTCACTGACTTTCCCACTATGGCATACTTTTGAATAATTTATTTTTTAAATCCTGTACATTAAAGTGAGATGTACTGAGGGGAATTCTTCTGGACATGTTTTCTTGTCTCTGACATTCCATAGACTTCATTTTTCAGATTTACTAGATATCAATGAGATTCCTCATGCACAAAGAAAATGGTGTCCTTTCTAATCCATTATAATAGGTGCTGAAATTAAATGTGAAAGAGTTTCCAGTAATCATGAAATTTTTACCATCACAAGCAGACTTCCTTACATCGGGGCACTAAGATGTAGAAGGGTCTGCTAAAACTGGAGTTGCCTAGGAGGAGCGATACACAGCTGCTGTCCTCTGAGGAAAATACAGAAGAGATTTTGAGCCTCAACCATTATCTAGAGAGGGTAAGTAATGGCGGGTGGTAATTAAAGAGAAAGGCAGTGTTGGGGATGAAGGATTAGCTGGTCAGGGCATAACATGACTTTCCCTACAGAACCTAAGGAAGCATTAGGATGGACAGCAAGAGGAAATAAATAGGAAACTAAACATAACCCATGGTGTCTTTACAAATGGACCAAAGCCTAATTCTGCCACAAAGAGATACACAAATGAATAAAGTTTGCATATTGCACATTAGGGCTAGAAAAATCAGCAAATCTTATTTGCCACTGAAGAGAAGGAAATCACAAAGAAGACGTTTGTCCAGTATTACATCGTGGGTGTTTGAACCTAGATTTGCAGGTTCCTAATTCTTACCTCTAAATAGATCCTGATGTTTTTGCTTCACAGCCTGGTGTGTTCATATAGAACCTTAGCCATAGATGGTGTCAGTGTTATAAGGAGAGGGTATTCAGTAGTCACACAGGATCAAGAGACTCTGAAGTGATCTGAGTTAGCTGTTTTACAGGATTCCCCCCTTTCAATATGCCATGTTATTTGTCATGTTCAAAGTGGGGAGTGGACTGTAGGACTTCCCAATCTTATTTGACTCTGGGATCTCTTTTTGAAATCAATATCTCAAGGAATTAATGTTCAACAGAAAACAATTTGGAAGATGCTAGACTATTGCATACTTTACCTAACTCTCCCCAAATGTTTGTTAAATCCACGACAAGCATTTATAGGAAGCACAGGCCATCAGTGCTAAAAAAAAAAAAAAAAAAAAAATGGAGGACATTGAAATGAAAAAGGTCTCCATCCCAAAAATGCATAGATTGTCCTAACAATATTCAGACATATGCATAAATAATTGTGATCCTTACAGAACATGATCAAGTGCCTTTTTAAAATTATGACTATGTTTTGAAGGTTAAACGTTTTAAAAATTCACAAGTGGGCAGAATCTTTATATCATACCTACCAAACACCTATGGTTAACTTTCCACAACCAAGCTTTTTATAGTCTCCATTTCACACACACACACATGGAAAACACCTGCAAAGATGCAGTCATACCTATCTCAATCAATAACCTTGTTCTCTTTCCTTGGGGTAAAAACTGTGTAATCATTCTTGACTATTCTTTTACTCTCACACCTAACAACAAATCATTCAGCAAATTTTGCTGGCTGTCCCCTCAGAATGCCTCCCAAGCACAAGTATAAGTGACGGTTCTCACCTAGATCGCCGCACAGTGTCCAGATTAGTCCCCTTCTCCCCACCTTATGTTTTTGCCCAGCACCATAGGAGATGTGATTCCTTTAACATCCAACATGATCATGTGAACATTTGATTTAAAAAAAACACAACTCACCCAATACAAGTAACAGCCTCCACCATCACTAGTAAGGTCCTCAGTGATTTGATCCCGTGACCTCTTGTCCTCATGAAACTCCTTTCCTTCTTAACCCTTTGTTCCAGCTACACCAGCCTCTGCATGCTTCACCAACCTCCACCACTTCCCTGCCTCTGCTCCCCTCCTCCACCCTGCACATTTGCTCTTCCCTGGGCCAGGACCATCCCTCAGCCAGCACTGCATGTACTGCCTCCCTGTCCGTCCTTCACACTTCCTTCCATGTCTTGAAAATACTTAAATGTCATCTTCTTAGTAAAAGAATATCGATTTCACACTGTAATCCTCACTTCCTAGCATTCTTTCCTCTACATAATCTAATTATTTGTTTGCTTTTTGCTCCTGTCTTTCCCAGTATAACATAAACCCTATGAGAGCAAAGTTCACCTGATTTGTTTCCCGCTGCTTCTCCTAGACATATAACAATGCCTGGCACATAACTCACTAATGACTTGCTGAACAAAGATGAACAGAACTAGTTGAAAATATTGAGCCATGGGGGAAGGAGCAGAGTGAATAGAAAGTGACACATCTCCAGAGCAGCTTGTATCACAGGGCAGCTCTGCTACTGCCTAATATCCGACTCTGGTCAAAGCATAGCCTCCCTAGATTGGGCGTTGACTGCTTGTAAATTTTGGGCTGGAATTCCTGAGAGAGATTCCTCAGGCTCTGGGAAAAGAAAGGGGCATGTGGCACCATCCCTACTTCCACCAGAGTAGCTCTGCTCTTCACTCATAGACATTTAGCACTCTACACAAGATTTCATTTGAAAACTGTCCTATTGACAACAATGGAAAGTTTGGAAATCACTGCTCTTGGCTGTCTTCAGAGCACCTGGACCTTGTCAGACATCAGGAGACCATAGGGACAATGCAGGCGAGGAGGCTGAGAGTTGACCAGCCTCCCAGGTAGCAGAAGCCGCTCTAGATCATACTCGAAACCCAACAGAAGAAGCCCACATGCTACAGCAAGAAATCTGGTCCAGAGTCCTGAATCCCAGCTCTTCCAGGGGCCAGATGTGGGGAGCTGCTGAGCTACCAGCCCCCCTAGAATTTAGTGGGTATACAATGAAGCAGACAGCCAGGCTTGGAGAATTCAGCAGGTGTCAAAATCCAATTTGTTCAACTTCCTGGATAAATTAAGATCCCAGGATTCCAGCCTCACACTAATTAAATCATAAGAGAAAATGATAGAGTGAAGAAAGGAGACGCTGGAGTAGTTGAAAGCTGCCGAAAGCCTGGGCTAATGATAGCTGATTCCACATTAGCATGAATGCTTTCGGTGCACAGTGGAAATGTGCTGAAGCAAAGTCTTTTGTCAGGGCAAACACATCTGTGAATAAGTGAACAATATTCATGGCGGTGGAAGAGTCAGCTATTTATCACTGACTCGGCCTCCACTTCTAGAAGGAGCGAGCAACTTTTTGAGTGAAGAGATTAACAGTGTGTATGTACATCCCTGTGGCTGTTGCAGAGAGAAATGTTGAGTCCAGCGGTTCTCGTATGAGACGGTGTGCCTGAATTCTATCATGCAGGATCCAGGTCAGGCGCAGCAAGGCCGGCGCACTGTCCACACTTCAGCTTGCACCTAAGAAGCAGCCTCCACAGTCATCTAGGCACTTGTAGGCATCCACTTGGCCCAGTGCTCTGATACTGGGGCCTGAAGGTTGCATGGACCCTGCTCAGGCCCCAAAGGATCTTACTATGTGAGCATGTCTTGCCAGGTGTGCCCTGGCAGTAGTCAACCCTTGGCCACCAGCCCCATCTGCATTGCAGACCTCAGGGGGGACACCCCTTGCCAGTGTAGTGAAGCTAGCCAGCTAGCCAGAAGAGCTGTGCGGAGCCACGCTGTGACAAGAAACTAGATTTCAAGGGAAAATCATAAGATATAAAAGCTGAGGACCATAGAGATGGACCAGGGACCTCAGAGTCAGTCCTTTGGCAAGAAAGCCCAATCTGGAGAAGCACTGTGACTTGGCCAAGGCACCTGAGTGGCAGAGTCTCACTATGCCCATCAGCTTCCTCATGTTTTTCGCACATAGACTCATGTACCCTCTCCGCAAGCAGAAAGCAGTCTGTAAGCTGGTGGTCTTCAAGCAGAAGGTGGTTGTTGAGCTGCTATAAACAGGGCCTGCTCTGAAGACCCAACTGTGCTCACAGATGCACAGCCTGGGCCAAACTCAGACCCAGCGCTAATGAGGCTCCTCTTCATCTACAGCTCAAGGGAACAGCAGGAAGACAGGTGCAGGGCTGGCTACAGATGGAGCAGGCAGGAATGTGGTAGGATAAATATAGAACCACCAGCGGCCAGCTTGGAAAGCGAGTCCCAGGAGGGCAGGTGCACAGTTCTGATGAGATAGGGTTGCGAAAGACCCCCAGTCCATTTGTTGCTGTAGTCCCACCCAACACTGTCTTCCTGTTGCCTGCCCCTTCTGTGAAAAAACATTAGTGGGGTTCCCAATCCAGCAACTGTGCACCCTGGTAATATGAGATGATAATAAAGAATACATCATCAACACACTCTGTGGCCTTGGCTAAGTCATATTCTTTCCTGGGGCATAAAATGAGGCTTTGGTGTACCTGTTATCTCTGCACTCCCTGCCGCTCTAAATTAGGAAGAGTAGATTGAGGCACTCACAAAACTGGGCCCATCCACTTCATCTTACCATAGAATGTCTTCTGAATGATTCCCTGGGAGCAGTCCCAGCTCAGCAGGTGGCAACCTGTCTTCCAGGCCTCCTTTTAGGTCACTTCTTCCTCAATGAACCAGACTGCAGTCATCTGTTTCACAAACACCAGTGACAAACTGATGGACAAGAGAAAAATAGAGTCTCTTACCCTGCCCTTCTGAACAGTCAGAGGATTGAGCAGCCTCATGCCCAGAGGAATCAGAGGCTCAGACCCCAGGATGCTGGTCTTCAGCCAACAGCTTCCCTTGTTCAGGGTCCTTCTCAGACCTTCTTGGGCTCTTCCACTGGGTGACTATGTGGCTGCTACAGCCCCTCCACTCCTTCAGGATCAGGCCCAGAGGAAAGAAAGGACCTCCCTAAAAGTCCTAGGTTTGCTCTGAGTAGATTAGTGGGTGTTGGAGTCCAGCCCTTGAAGAAGAGATGGTCAGGGTGGGACAGGAGGTGTGGGAGGGGGTCAGTGTAATGGTTCATGGTGCTTCAAGGGGAGCATGGATCCCAGGATAAGTGGGCACCTGCTACAGGGCAAGATGGGTGTGCAGAGCACTCTGGGAGTGTTGCTGGTGCAATTTCATGCCAACACAGGTAACCTGCCCTGCCTCTACTTCCCTCTGCTCTGGCCCACCTCTTTGTCCCCTGCCTGCTAGAAAGGGTCATAGCTCCCCAACAGGCCTGGAAAGTGAGAGCTCTACTTGACTTGCTGAAGAAGGCAGACTGAAACCTTCTAGAGAGAAAGGCAGGAGGAGGCATAGATAGCATCACCAAAGAACCTGCACACACAATTTCACGCTTGTGCACTCTGGCACTGCGCAGTGGATGGCATGTTCTGGGCCCTGAGCCAACGACAAGAGCACCCCTACTGCTCATCCTCAGGTAAGACCCAAGTATGCTAGATGCTGGAAGCACCACTGTGAAGCCTTCACTGCCCTCCTTCTGCCTTCTGAATCCTCCACCCACAACCTCTGTCCCTCCCAGCCTTCCCTTCTCCCACCAGGTAGGGTGACTCCAGCCTCCTTCAAGGGCATCTGTGACCACAGAGTGAGTCTAAACAACCAGAAATATCACTTCAACATCAGAGGCCACCTCCTTGCCCAGAAATCTCAATTTGTTTTCCTGCTGAATATCACAGTTTGTAAATAACATAAAATAAATATATGTTGTTGTTTTTATACTTAATATCATGACAGCTGAAGAAAGCTTAGAATAGCAGTCTGCACCAGGTAGGCGGCTCACATTTAGAAAGGCAGGAAAAACAGAAAATGCACTGGACAAGTTCGTGATGGGATTACAAGGGGTCGCTCTCACCCAAACCATCTGCCTTTCTGCATTCAGGAGCTCCCTCCCCACTTCAGCTCTGTTCCCTGGAGTAAGGGTGTGTACATTGCAGACCTCCATCCAGCAAAATGCCCGCAGACACAGCATATACAGCATCCTGTCCCCACCTCCTACCCTGGCAGGTCAACACAGTGCATGCACACCCAGACCTGTGCACATGTGCACGCAGGCTCACTCCCACACTCCATTTCTGAGACTGTGTCTCTGATATTTCAATTTCTCCTTCCTGACATTCCCCCTCCTTTGCCATTTTGATTTCACTCCTCCTTGAAGACCCAAATCCAATGCCCCCTTCCAGGCAGGCCCACAGGTGCACTCTTCTTGGGAACCCCCAGGCACCTCATCCACACCGTCTGCTCACCAGGTGCTTCTTTGGCACACTGGACAGAGGCAGCAGGGCCTCCTTTGGACTGGCTGGGTTTGTGTCTTGACTCTGCCAAGTAACAGCTTTGCACATGCAGCAGTTGCTTTACCACTACTGTGCCTCTATTTGCTCATTCACAAAGTGGTGAGGGTGATGCCAGCATCGCACTGCAGCTGGGCTTCGAGGAGGATTCTCTGAGGGATTGTCTGTAACCCACTCAGAACATCACTCGGCAGGTAAGAGCTCTTTCTGAGTGCCCTGTGTTCCCAGTCAGCTTCTTCTAGGCTAGGGCTCTCCTCTCTCTCCAGAGCACCTTGTATGCCACACACGCTCATAGATGTTTGTTAAATAAAAATCTGCTACTTATCTGGAAGGACAGTCTAGGAAGCCTGCATGCAGGGCTGCCATGGTATGGGCCCTTCTAGACCTAAGCCCAGGTGACTCAAAACACTCCATAAGTCCTGACTCTTTCCCATGATAACTTCACTTCTTCCAGGTGGCCCCCAGGGCCCCTAGGTGGAGAGATGCACCACGTCATGATATTTACTTTTGCTATTCTCTCTATGTACACCAAGGCCAGGCCCTCCCAAGCCCATGGAATAGCAAACACTGCTTTAAAAATGGGCAGGCTATCAACAGAATACTATTCACAATGTTCAACTCTATTCATTCAGTGTCCAACTGTGGCAATGAAGATATTCACGGTGGAGGCCTAAGAGCAGTGAGCTCTTGCACAGAGCACTCAGGTAGGGGCCTGTGGGCTGGGATTCATTGGGCCCCAGAGCAGGTACACAGAGGCAACTCGGGAGACAGGCTGCTGCACTGGAGAGCAAAAGAAGGGATGACCACAGCAGCCCGAAGGGTAAAACAGAAAAAGAAAGGGACATAAGTGCTAATCCTGGGGTGGAGACGGTTGTCCCAGGTGAAGGAGTCCTCATTTTCTCTACAATTACACCTTAGCACAAATAGAGTCCAGATATCACCAGAGTGTGGAGAAGAGGGGAATGGAAAGATGACAAACAGAAGCAATAAGCCTGGGTTCCTGTAAGATTGCTTATGAAGATTACATTTGTTGTGATATTTAAAATACCCAGAGTAGTCAGTGTTACTTATGCTTTCTCCGCCTCCTTATTACAGACTGATCATGCTGACACCCATTCCCCAGGTCTGTGTCCCTACACCGGGCTGGAGCTGGTGATACAGAGGAAGCTCCCACATAAATGAGAGAAATAAGGAGACAGGTCAGTTACCAGACTCATAGAGAGAAGAAGGAGGAGGAGCAGCAGAGAACCCCCAGCTCTGTAGTGGCTTAGACATCAGAGACATTTGGGGGATCAGCTCCCCACCCCCCATGTGTGCAACCCAAGGTTGGGATGGAGGAGGCCCGAGGCTGGCCCAGCTGCAGAGCTCTGTGCTGTCTGGACCTGCAGAGGATGGACAAGGCCAATTCTCCAGCTCTGCAGGGTGGCATCTGGCCCAAAGCCATCCTGAGCTGTTCCAAGCCTTGAGTGAGGCTTCTCATCAAGGTCCCTTTGGAAACCCTGCTTTCAAATTGTTTCCTTGGTTCAATCAACTTTCACATTCATAATACAACAGAGACCTACAGGGCCACCGAGCTGAAAGCGTCTGTGGCTTTTCATTTCCTGGCATGGTTAGGGGGATAATCACTGTGCTTGGAAAAATAATAAAGCCAGAGTCTGATGTGGGATCAAAGCAAAGAGTCTAGCCACACACACAGGCTGGGAGACACACTGACATGTGGACTCAAGCCTTCCCTGGGGGCAGGAGAATGAGACAGGCCCTCTAGTGCATCCCAAGGGCTGCAAATCAAACCTGCTTGGTCAGCATAGACACCGACTGTTCCAACCAGAAAATGTCTTCTGCCCTGGCTCACTGGCCATCAAATGGGAAGGACAGAGAGTTGAGCACACTGGCTAGAGGGGGACCATTAGGCTCAGCTCCCCAGTAGAAAGCGGAGACTGGAGGAACCAATCACCATCCACTCAGAACTGGCCCCAGATCACTGAGGAGCTGCATGTGGCCCATGTGTGCCGAGATGCAGGCTGTTTGGTCACACCCAGCCTCCTGGAAAAGACCTGGAGGTGTAAGGAGGAGAGCTCAAGGATGGAGACAAATTAAAGGGTGTGCAAGCTCTAGCCCAGCAGGTCAAAGGGTTTAGGTACTGGATCTGCTTCCTGATTCACCTGTCATGGGTACAGTTCCAACTCTGCTTCCTCAACAAGGCACAGCACATAAGGTGTGAGATAGAAAATATGATGGAGACTGGTTATCAGAAGAGTTCAGGACATGAAAGCTCCAGGTGGGCTGACCTAGCAGGGCTACAGCCAGAGGGACCAGGAAGGGCACCCCACCTCACCCTCATGAGTTTAGAAGCTCCAAGGAAGCAAGATGCCCCTTCAACCCCTGAGATGCTGCTCTGGATCTTAGAAATGCAGGAGGTAGGAGGAGTCCAAGCACAGAGAGAAGCTCCCCACAGGAGCCCCGAGAAGAGCACAGAGCATACTCAGTGGGATGAGCCTGGCCAGGTGGGGCTTGCACATCTGGCTCCAGTTGTGTCCTTGACATTGCATCTAAGAACCCAGTACATGCCAGCCACACTTTCCTCCCGGATCTAGGCCTCCATCAAATAAAGGGTTGTACCTCGTCATGTCTGAGTTTCCCCTGCTCAAAACGTTCTTCCTGAAAGGCAGATGTGAGAGAGTCTTTCACAGAACTGCTGTTCCTTTTAATTATAGTTATTAATTTATATGCTTTGCATCACAATCTCATTTCCATGAGATTGGGGTGTATCACTGTGCATGTCTCCAGCACTTGGGAAAATCTGTAGTATAGAACTGCTACAGAACAAATGTATAAGCAACTGGATCATCTAACTGAGGATTTGAGAAATTATTTGCTGTGTCAAAATGCATCCAGACTCATACCACATGCCTAGACATGCCTTCAAAACATACAAGCCAGAAAGTAGATGGGATCAAACTGAAAACTTGATTTAGAGCCCCAGCATATTAGGGTGTTTTTTTAAAATAAGGTCTGCCTCTTGTGAGAAGCACCAAATTCTCCCCTCCTACTTTCAGGAGAGAAATCTGAGAGTCCCAAGGTATGAGATGGCACACAAAGTGCCACCCACACACAGACAGTTTAAGGTTCATATAAGAACATCTGTAATGGAAACCAAGCCAGGATCAAAGGACACTATACACTTTGCACAGCAAGGTCAAGGTGAGTATATCTCAAAGAGTGGGGACACAGTCACTAGTTTCTTCCTTCAACAAGGAGAATGCTCATGTATCCCAAGCTCAGTAGTCTAGAAATTTATTTTCCAGGAGGTGAGTTAGGGACTCATTTGCCTTGGGGACTAGGGAGAAATGCTCCCAACCACTCTGTGGGTGAGGTATGCTGTGAACTTGAAGCTGTTCTTCTGCATCTTCCCCCATTCCCTACCTAAAGGAAGCAAACTGAGCAGAAAGAGACCCCAGTGGCTTGAGCTGGAGTCTGGGATAGCGGAGAATGCAAGGCTAAAAGTGGGGCTGGACACAGGGCTGCTTTGAGGTGGAAAGCGAAGGCAGGGTGCCCAGGAGCAGAAGGCCAAGATCTGGACATGGAGAAATTAAAAAGTGTTGAAGAACGTAATGACTTAAAAGAAGGGTCACTAAGGCAGAGAACTTGCAGGCACGAAGGGTTTCTATATGAAAATGCAATCTCTGCAGGAAGTAAGAGCAAGTTTGCTCTGGAACACTGAAATACTAAAACAAGAGCTCAGGTTTCCACAAGAGGCTTGGAACACCCTACACTGGACAGCCAAGTGCAACAGAATGTAGACAGAGGTGGCTGTTCCATGGTCATTCCATTGCTGGTCACTAGGGAAAGAGTATCCCCTCAAGCTGTCCTCCCCGTGGAGAAGACTTGGACACACCAGGGGCCTTGCCTGAACTCGAATTGCCTCACTCACAAAATGTGGATGACAAATAACACACCTCCATGCACACCAAGTGTGAAGTGAGTGTGATAAGGTCAAGAACTTTACAAACATAAAGCCATTCACAAGCAATGGGGAAGATCGCAACACATTGTAATTGCCTCCTTCTAAAGGTAGCTTGACTTAGTACTTTCCCCTGGATTTTGTGGAGGAAAGGAAGATGGCAAAGTCTGCTTTTCACGGTGGGTTGGGAGAAGCATTCCCATTTTCTGTTGTCCATTCGTATCCTCTTTCTGTAGATTTCATTGTCCCTGGTACCAGTAGATGCGCGCCATGTGCTATGATACAAAAATCATTCTAGGACCTGAACTACCTATTACACCACTCTATTTAGACTACCCTCAGTGTCAGTATTAGTTGGTTCTGGCCACTGCAGCAACATCCTGCAGACAGGCGTTGCTTAAACAACAGATATTTCCTTACAATTCTGGAAGCTAGAAGTCCCAGGTCAAGGTGTGGGCATGGTTGGTTTAAGCTAAGACCTCTCAGATGGCCATCTTCCTCTCCCTGTGTCTTTACATGAGTTTGTGTCTCTGCCTTTAATCTATTCTGTGCATACTGGAATAGGACCCAACACAGTGGCCTCATTTTAATTTATCATCCCTTTAAAAGCCTAATCTCCACAGACAGTCACATTCTGAGACCTTAGAAATTAGTAAAGCATTAATATCTGCAGTGGGGGAAATGCAAAGAGCCGATCTCTGCTGTCAGGAAGAGCAGAAAGTCTTTCCAGAACTCAGCCTTCTGCAGCAAGCCAGGCAAGTGGCCTCTCTGGTACCGCCCTTTCATCTCCTCACAGCACCTCTCCTTACTCAGTCACTTCCTGATCACCTCTCTCACCCAACTGTGACCATCTGAGGACAAGACGACCTTGACTCTTCTCTGATTTTACTTTTGAGATTATGACTTCTCTGATTTGACTGATGAGCATTACTGGAAAGGGATGGAAACAGGAAATGGGGCTTATTTGAAAGGGGTAGATTATAGGAGTGTGCCGTTGGTAACAGTATCCCATCCCAAGCCCTTTCCTCTTTGATTCCCTCACCCTCTTTATTTCCTCGCTGCCATGAGTTGAGCACCTCTGCTCTGCCCAAAGCAGATCTTTGAGCATGGACTGAATCCTCTGCGAATAAACCACAAGCCAAAATAAACTTCTCTTCCTTTAAGTTGTGCTCTCAGATGTTTTGTCACAGCAACAAAAAGCTGACTAACACACATAGTAGCTGAGAAACATCAGGTGCTCAATAAGTTTCCAGGAGATGAATGAGTGATTAAAGATCCATCATGCCCATCTTGTCAAAGAAGAGAGAAATTCTGTGGTATTTAGAGAGGGTTCATTCCAACACATAGCATACTTCAGCAGACTAAAGGCCGGGTTTGATTTCTCGCTCCTTTTTATTGTGTGATCAATAACTTCTTAAAATCTTTAAAAATAAGCTGCAGGGCATAGCCAGGGATCATAAAAGAAGAGAAGAGGACAAGGCCTGAGGAGCCAGCAAGAAGAGCTATTAATAAGGTGCTGGCATTACCCGGGGTATCAATATTAATAGGAATATTAGTGCCAAAAAGCATCAGCCTCAATATTTGCAGTTCCTTACAAACACCTTTAATGGGGGATGATAGATGGGTGATGTCTGGGTGAAATGGAAATGGGCTGTTACAAAGGCTGAGGGCTAGGAATCCAGCTCTTCTCTGCCTCCCCCACATCTTCAGCAGACAGCAGAGTGGCTTCAGAGGACCAGGCAATACCATGGATGCCACCACCCAGCAAGGTTTCTGGGCCAGGTATTCTCCTTGGAGCTTGAAGAGCAGAGGGGGAAAACTGTCCGTCTACAAACCTTTAATGTGACATGTAAACAAGGTGTCTCTGCAGTCTCAGACTCAGGCTGTGATGTTGGCCTCTCCCACTCTAAGCAAGAAATGCAAAACAGGATGGCAACACGGCCTGTTTTAAATTGCATCCTGTTGCAAAATCACCGGGGAGCCTAGCCTTCTAAGGGATCCTTTGGCAAAATAATTTATATAGCCAAGAATCCTTTTTGCAAAATGAATACAGGTGTGTTCTCCCTTAAGCAAGTCTAATTTACAAATTCAATTTAATTCAACAAATGTTCATTGATTACTTTTTCTGCATTCAGGGCATTGTGCCAGTGCAGATGATAACAAAGATATTTAAGATGTGATCCCTAGCCTTAGGAAATTTCATATTCTGACAAAGGGAGACAGGAAAGAAAACAAATAACCTCTACCAATTTAGTGAGGGCTACAGTAGAAATGTATTTACGATGATCTGATTTAGGTCATTCAAACAATTCATTAATAATGGAAGAGCCAAAGAAAGCTACAGGATAAACAGGGAAGAGTACAAAAGGAAGAGACCACTGAAATAGGCCTTGAAGTTGGGGCAGGAGTTTACCAAGCTGCATCCAGCATGGTGAGGAACAAGTAGGCCTACATATGAAACACACAGAGCTACTGCAGAAAAGATCAGGAAGAAGTGGAAGGACAGCCCAGGGCAGAACAGACAGCTTGCTCTACTCTGAAGGACCAGGTTCAGCCAGACTCAACCCTTCCTCCTTCACCCATTCAGCTGATGGACCTGAAGTCAGTGCAGGATTCCTGTAACCAACTGATTTTCCTGCTATACTCAAAATATGACTCAATCCACAATGTTTTGATTTATGTACTTAGAGAAAACCATTGATTTTGTGGAAAGAGGTCCATTTGTAAGGAAAGAATTGCCATGACCAGGTGTTCACATAGAATATTGCAGAAGACACTGTGCTAAAGATTGGGGCTTGACTGGTCTGGGTACACAGCAGCCAGAAGGCAGAATCCCTATAGCCACCAGGACTCAGTGGGAGTTGAAATGCTCCTGAGTTCAGAACCCCATGTGAAGGGAAGGGCAGGGTCCACTCTCAAGGGGAGAGGAAAAGCACTTTTCTCTGGATTTTCCTCTCCCATGTATCCAGCTCTCGCTAGATTTCAGACTTCAGAAGCCGTAGATTTCCCACCCTCTCCTGTCACCCTCTCTGCCCAATATTGTTATAATCACACTAATGGCCAGATGGAGTGAAATCATCTTTATCCTTGTTATTCTCCAAACCACCTTTACTTCACTTTCCTGTTGCATCGTTTGAAAATGACACACATCTTACCCTTCAAAGGACCCTGTAGAAACACAAGCTTTACTTCCATGGTCCACAACAGGTGTCATGGCTCAGAGAAGTTGTTTAACTTGTCCAGGGCCTCACAGACAATCAGCTGCAGAGATAAACCTAAAACCAGTTCTCCTGATAACCAGTACAAGTCACTTAATAAGCAAGGAAACATTTAGGTCTCAGGAAGACCTCCAGCCCTTGTCTGTTACCTAATTTTCCCTGTCCAATCAGTCACAAGATACGAAATCGTACCATTTTGATACTGTATATGTGAAGAACAGTGATAAAGATAAATTACTTCAATTTGTAGAATGTTTAACTTTTCAAAAATCCTTCCACATGTTTCACCACAAAGTCTATCTTGCAGTAGGTCAAGGCCCATCTGTACCTAGGATGCTGTTCTCACCCAGTGCAGTAGAAACATGTGGAAACTCTCAAGGCTGTCTCAAGAGAAGTGTCTAGATGGATGTGGAGCCACTCCAGACGGCAAATACAGTCACACGAAGACTTCCTCAAGAACCCAAGCACTTTTCTTACTCTTACTCTTCATTGTCAGCAAACTGGTAGCTCCCCTCTTGGTCACCAAATGACTGCAGAGGGCAGTTCCATGTGTCTTCCTCACATAGGTGCAATCTGAAGGAAAAAAATGTGTCTCTGCATTCTATGCCACTGAAGAAAATAGTTTCAGACCCTGTATTAGCTTTCTGATCACTGTGACCAAATTCCTGACACCTAAATTTAAAGGCAGAGAAATTTAATGTGGTTCACAGTTTCAGAGGACTCAGTCCCTGGTTAGCTGGCTCCAAGCAGAAACACCAAGCTGGAAGGGCATGGTGGAACAAGGTTGCTTAATTAATTCATGATGGCTGGGAAACAGAGAAAAGAGAAAGAGCCCTAGAGGAAGGGACCAGGGACCAGACAGAGTCCCCAAAGTCATTTCTCCATGACCCACTCAGACAGATCCCAAGTAAGCTTTACTAACCCCATAGGTGGCCCTCAAGCCAATCAAGTTGATAGTCCAGCTTGACTGCCACAGATATCCCGTGGTAAACTTCTCAGTAGTTCTCACTGGCCATAGTCAGGCCACACGCTGTGCCTAATCAGTTCTGGCCAAACAAATGAAATGACCCTGATTGCCTTTCTCTGATCAGTATTCCCCACCACTACCACTCCTTGTACTTGAATAAAATCTAGTCCTATTAGGCAAAAGAATTTCTCCTGAATTGGCAACAACACTGTGCCCCATAGCTGCACAGGCCGCATAGACCTCTGGAAGAGCTGACCTCTCCTCACAGCACTGCAGCTAAGCTATTCTCACAGGCTGGTAGTTACACTCCAAAACACTATCTGCCATTAACACCTATACTCCTTTATCAGCTACAGTTAATCCTATCCAGTATCTAGTTAAGAAAATCATATTGTAATTAATCTCAGCAACTTCTGCATTGGGTTTCTAACTGATCACACAATACCACACCAAGCTTTGTATCACAAGTGCTGGGGCTGAGAAAACGATATCCCTAACTGTGGCACCCTTGTGCAGTAAGCGCTTGGAACAAAAGAAGATAGAGTCCTCAGAAGCAGCTCTAGAAGTAAAGTCTCCCTCTGTCATGCTGAGATGCTTTGGATGAGAGCCCCTGAAGGGCTCCCATGTGAACGTCCCCAGATCGGCACCATTTGGAGGTGGTGGAGACTTTGAGAGTTATGGCTCAGTGGAAGGTCCTGAGGTCATTGACGTGTGCCCTTGAAGGGGATTGTGAAACCCTAGTCCAGTGATGGATGACAAACCCTTTAAAAATTTCAATGATAACAAACAGAAAGCTGCGACATGTATGCCGTAGGTTCATCACAACCGCTCCAGTCTGTCTCTCTGCTTCCTGGTACACAGTGCCAGTATGAGCTCCTGTCATTATGGGTCACCCTTTCCAGAGGCCCAAACAATGTAGCCATCAGATCTGGGATTAGAACCCGCAGAAGCATGCGCTAAATAACATTTTTTCCTTTCATAAATCAGTTGCCTTAGGTATTTTGATACAGTAACACAGAGCGAGGTAACTAACATACCTTCTCTGACTCTCCCGTCCCACATTCCTTTTTCTCCTTACGGTGTGAGTACTAGAAATTATTTCCCCAAAGCAAACCATAAAATTTGGAAAGGTCACTCTTCCTTCTCTCTTGAAAATCTTTATTCCAGCGTAGTCCTGTCTTGCTATCTAGAAGAAATCCACAGAGAGGCCAAGGAGGATCTGAATGTTGCATTCTCCCCTACACCAGTCTATTACCATTAAGTCAGACCTTTTTTGTCCAGTTGCATTTCAACACAGCTATCCACTGTTCATTAAAGCAAAAATAAAAATGTACACTTCCTCCACAGTCTATGAGTCAAAGTGTGGCTCTGAAGATTCCATGTCCTGTACAAATTTGATTAAAATTGTTTGTTTAGCTTCAATTGAAAAAATCTGTGTACTTTTCTCACATAGACTTTAAGCTGCCCTTTGTCACAGGGGTATCAGCTATGACCTTAAGGTGACCAGGTTTGGGTTCTGGGGTCTCCCTAAAGGTGGTTTCTAGGTTCTTCTCGTCTTAAACAAAGAACCGGACAAAACCAGTGCAAAGCGCAGCAGGTGGGGCTGGAAGCTGAAAAGGAAAGGAAAATGGATACACATGGGCTGTAGGGAACCTCACAACTCTCAGACAGGCGGAATCAGACCTGAGGGGTTCACCTGTTCCTAACTGCCACTTCAAGGCAGTTCTTTGCTGTGGCGAATACTTGTACCAAATTGCATGCCTTGCTTTTATCTGATCTTCCTGCTCATCTGTCTGCTCTTCTGATACATTGCTCTTACGATGTGGTTTGACTCAAGATCCCCAGCAGTTGGCGCCCTCGCTCTCATGGATACTGTTTCCTAATTTCCATTAGGTATGCATCGATCTCCAGGATCTGAGAACAGGACAGAATTCCTGGTAACTCTCAGCGGCCTCCCAAATCGTAAGTTCGATGTATTTTTCATAATATTAGCTTCTATATTTGTAAATACTAATGAGTGACTATAATAATCAATAATCCTCAACACAAGGTTATCACGGTTTTGTGTTAAAAATATATAAATGCATGATTTAATTTTATTATGAACCAACGTATCATGACATAAGTATATACTTTAAGATTATAGGACTCAGTATAATTGCAGATCATATGCTTCAATACATAAAACAATCTTTCCCTGATAGAGATATCTGATCATTTAAAACATTTAAAAAAGCAAATGTTAGCAGAACAAATACCAAACATAATCATTTAAAAATTAAAGATAATAACACAAAATTTAATATTTAAAACCCATCATCCCTAGAATGATATTTTAAAATACACAAAACATTAATTGCCACACTCACAAGTTTTTGTCTGTGACAAATGCTCCAGGCAGAAAATGTTTTTTTATTTTATTTTACACTGACATTTATCAGATAGATAAGACGATGTCCAAAAGCCACTTCAAGTCAGCATTGTATAAGCTCATTTCTTTCTTTAACAGCAAAACATTTTCTCAGCCCCATCCAATTTTGGTTTGGTCTTCGAATTCGTTATTGCTTTTGCTAATTCAGGTTTTTAAATCAATTTCTGCTTTAATGTTGTAGTCTTCCCACAACAACATCCCTGTCTTCTTTTTACATTTTTCTGCTGAAGTATTTGCAAATAACTTCAATGTAATCTATAGCAAATATTCCAGCTATAAACATTTTGAGGGTAGAAATGAATAAAATAACACCCAGATCTCCTAGCAGAGGCTCCTAACAGCACCATACAGATTCTCTGCCTAAATTGCCAATTTAATGACGTATTTCACCACCACAACTTATTATTTCTTCGAACACCACATACAGAATTTGTATAAAGTACTCTGTGTGCATAAGCTTACTAATATTTACTTTATCTGCAATGAAGATTTACCATTAGCAGCAAGCAAGGCTATAAATACACTCTTGTAACATGGCGAGAGTGACAGACACTTTGTCAAAGCTCAGATTTTGACAACTCTCTTCCCCCCTGGTCCTGCCTGTGTTCCTGTGCACTTGGACCTCAATCTTCTAATCCTAGGGTCTGCATTTTCTGTTCTAGTTTTTCTACTTGGCGTCAGAGGATTCTTTCAAAGCAGTGGCACTTCCATATTGATTATTAAGATTTAATTCTCCCAGAACCCTAGAAATACTTTTTACCATTTCCTCAGTTTCCCAACTGACTATTGTCAAGATTTGGAGGAAAGCGTATTTTCTGAGAAATTCTAGACCAGAACTTCCACCTAGAATACTCTGTCAGCCATCACACATAGAAAATCTCACCAGACAGGCTGGACATTGTCCAGGTCAGACCCTGAAGGAAGATGAACTGAGACCTTGCTCCACTCTCCCAGATTAGAGGGAGACACCAAGCACCCATTTCCCAGTCAGCCACTGCTTCTGCTCCCTCCTGCTGTGGTCCTGCCTCTGTCTTCAGTTCAACCCCAAGTTCTCCAGACCCATTGCCCTTCTCCCCTGTTCCCTTGGCTCCCATTTACCCTCCAACTTCCCTCTACAGTCCCAGCCCCCAAGCAAACACCTCCATTTCTAACTTGCTCCAATTTTCTGAGCAAAATTAGTACCAGCCATGAACTTGGCTTAATCACCACTTATGACAATTTAATTAAAGCAATTCAGACTAAGGTATGAATCACACACAAGTTTCCACTTACTATCAGTACAATGTTGCAAATATCACTCCATCCTATCAAACCTCAATTTTTTGGTCTATAAAATGGAGATAACAATTTCCTGCTCATAATATTTTTGGAGAAGATGAAATGATACAGGTAAAGCATAGAGCTGTTAAGTGCTTGGAAATTGTGAGTTTCCTTTATTCCTCCTCCAAAGAGTCTGGTATTTGAATTTTGAAAGAAGAGCTTTTCAGTGCAAATGGAATTGTATCAGCTACTGGAATTGCAGGCACAGTCCCCTGGAGCAGAATCAGCTGCATGTGTAAATCCAAACATGAAGACACTGCGAATGCCTCTGTTCTTGTTTACCCCAAAAAAGTCCACATCCACCAAACTGTGTCAATTCCAATAACTCCCCACCTTGCATGTTTGCGAAGTAGGACTTGCACTGAGAGGGTTAGACCACTGTCATTGCCCCCAGCCCCTGGCCTGAAGTAAATGCTCAATAAATGCTTGCCAAACTGAATTTCCTTCTCCCTGAGTGAATCAGAGGCAGAAGCACAGGGCTGCCCCCCTCCGGGGGTGGCTCCAACTCCCACAAGCTTCGTGAGTCATGTCTTCCCAGGCCAGCAGCAGCCACCCCTCCCTTTGCCTCTGACCTCTCCTGCTTCTTCAGCATGTTTATGGACATAATTACAGCGTGCTATTGATTTCCTGACAGCCGCCTTGATGTAACTATATTACAGAATCAAGCTAATTTCATACATTGAGGTTTTTATGGTCTCTGGCAGACTTAGCCCAAGAAGTCTTTCCACCTCCTCCCTGGGTGCTGCCGCCCCTTCTCAAAACACTGCTTCTCTTGGTCCCTCCTCCCCTGAAACTAGCTGGCCCGCACTGCCATCCAAAGCTGGTGGTGGCCCCCATTCATGGTCATGCGAGCCAACCACAGAGGCCTAGGAGGCCCTGTGAAATCAGCATGGTACATCCGGGCTAAGATGGGGATCAATGACTCCTCTCCTTTTAAACCTGAGTCTTTCCCCAGCTCCCTTTTCCCCTTGGGATGTATTGCTTGGCTCCCTGAAACACTCCTACATGCCTGTACTCATGTGCAGAGAGTTCCAAGGCACATAATCTTAGCTAATCAGTGCAGAAGGCCTATGATTATGCTGTTATGTTCACTTAAAGAGGTGGAGCATGAGACCAGAACAATAAAGCAGCTTTGGAATAGAAAATATTAAGTAGCCTATGGACAGTCTTCACCAAAAGACTTCTCCAAATGGCTCTGTCTCTAGTTAAACAACTCCGCTTTTCCTGCTGAGCTTTATCCTGTGCTGCATCTTCCTTCCTGGTCCTTTCTGGCCCCCACACATGTAGCTCTCCTTCCTATAGCCCAGTGGGGCTGTGCTACCCTTGCTCCCCTCTCTCTTTCCTGTCCAGATCAGACCCATCCTCAAAAGCCCCACCCAGCCTTCCTCTGCCAGAAATCCTTCCCTTGTGAGTCTAGTCTTCAGCAACTCTGCCTTATTCTGAGCAGAGCGGACATAGTGTCTATACTATTTGAAGATAAATATACACAAGCTGTCATTTAATGAAAGGGGTTCCATTTCCCTTGTCCCTTAAAAAAGTAGATCTGGCTTGGTTGAATCCCTACCATCCATTCCCCAGTGGTTAAATATTTTCAATTCTCCCATGGCCCCTGCTCTCTATTAGGGAAACAACAGGACATCAGGAACGAGGAACTCATCCCTGGTCCAGAAGTGGGACCCAAGACCAAGTCCAGGCCAAGCAATGCCTCCTTGTGAGTGACCAAGGTAGTCCAATCAGAGTGAAAATCTACACTGTTACTAAGAATGCTGGGAAAGAGACTTTGCTGCTCCCTCTAGATGTGAAAGAGAAAGAAGAGAGCTTCCTCGCAGTAGGCACAACATAAAGAAGTTAAAGTTAAGGGATAGAAAAATAAAAGCGGGTCCAGATCAAACATTTTGAACTGCAAGAGCAAGCCTTGCCTGAAGCTAACAAAGCCCTTTAACCAGAATTTTCAGTTACACGGGCCAATTCAAGTTTTTGCTCAAATCAGTGTTAGTCAGAATTTATGCCCCTAAAGGGTTTCCAGTGCATATACTTAAATGGTAGTCTTTGTTCTAATGCATATAAATGTGGTGGCAGCATGACCCTCTATTGAGACTTCAGATTTTTATAAGAAAATAACAAAATGCAGTTAGCTCCATTGATTTTTTATATGACTTATTGGATTTTTGTTTTATGTGATAACAATAATACATGTCCATTAAAAACACTTCAGGAATTCCACAGTGGAAGATTACTACTAACGAATGAGATATATTTACTTTTATTTAATTATGTATGGCATTTTGTAAAATTGGGATGGATCATGGTGTATACATGTATATGTGTGTAATTTTGAATCTTTAGTTACTTATCGTCAGCAGGCCAGCACAGAGAAAGGAAGGAAAGAAGGAAGGAAGGAAGGAAGGAAGGAAGGAAGGAAGGACGGAAGGACGGAAGGAAGGAAGGAAGGAAGGAAGGAAGGAAGGAAGGAAGGAAGGAAGGAAGGAAGGAAGGAAGGAAAGAAGGAAGGAAGGAAGGAAGGAAAGGAGGGAAGAAGGAAGGAAGGAAGGAGAAGGGAGAGAGAGGAAGCAGCTAGATTAATGGATTAAATCCCACCTCTCTCATTAATTTTTATGTGACCTTGAAAAAATTATACAAATCTTGATATGTCTCAGTGATCTCATAGGTTAAAAGATCATACTGATAGTGTTTGATTTATAGAAACTTAGTGAGGTTTAAGTTAAGTTTTTAATGTGGTAGCTGGCAGATAGTAAGAATTGTTTCAAACAAGTTGAATTTGAGATTTTCCAACTGCTCAAGAGAGCCAGGCAGCAGGCGTTCTTTGCTGTGAGGGCTGCCAGGGCACTGTGGGACATCTAGCACCACCCCTGACTTCTAGGAACTACATACCATTAGCAATACACGCCACCCACCCCTCTTACCTCACTGCCACCTCTGTCTTTACAAACAAAGCTGTCTCCAGACGTAGCTAAAATATCCCCTGAGGGACAAAACCATCCCACTTGAGAACAATAGCTATATGATGTTTTGATATATAGCTATGCCATCATACATTTTAGCCCATTCTTTCTTTTTGTGTAGTTAAAATACACAGAGTATCATTAGCGGATAATGGTGCTACCGCATCTTTGGATATCCCAACTTTAAGGGGAATTCTTTTTGTGTTTCACCACCACCTATACTATTGAACTAGTAGTGTGTGATAATCTTATTATATTAATTTGCATGAAATTTTTACCAAGACATTTTTGAATTGTTTTTATTTTCACAAATGCCTTTAGGAAACCACTTGAAATTTTCTCTGCCTCACTTATTTGTGGATTATATTTATAGAATTCCTAAAGTTAAATTAACTTTGTATTCTTAAGATAATGCTCAGTTTCATGTGGCATAATATTTTTTCTTAATGTCAATGAGTGTGATTTGATGGCATTTAAGGATTATTATTTTTATTTCAAAAAATAGAAAAACTATTATTTACTTTTGTTTATTATTAGGAATATATTGTTTTCATAATATCGTTTGGAAAGTTTTACATTTTTATGTGATTGGAAATGGTTAATTTCCCCCAATAAATGATATATTTCTTAAAATTTTGGGATCAACTGAACCACAACATTTCATCCAAGAACATTTTTTTTTAAAAAAATACAAGTACAAAAGCATATTGACAAACAGACACCAATTAGCATAAAAAATAGTACAATCACAACTAATCTATAGACAAGGTGATATGATCTCAACAGTGCTTACAAATAACCTGTCATCGATTATTGCTTAGCATTAAGTGATATAATAAAATAGTAGAACCATGTTAGCCCTCCTGCATATGTGCATATTCATATATACATACATACATTTTTCTCTTTTTCTTTTCTACTTTCCTTCATCCCACCTGTTCTTTGTTTTAGAACAGATTTCCTTCATGTCTCTTAGTTTATATTCCCACCCTCGGGTTCTTACACCAGTGATACAATACGTTGCCTGCACATGTATCACTGATTTATTTCACTTATGAGTATGGACTCCAGTTTTGTCCACTTGCCTACAAAGTCCCCAAAACTGTCTTTCTTTATAGCTGAATAATATTCCAT